>CM035795.1:17513451-17810951 GCA_020466265.1 Siphamia tubifer
TACCATTCTCTGCCTTTGTTTTACTGTCCATGAAAAAATGCCAGTGTGGAAGTAGGGTTATACTAGGGTTGTGTATTTTTGGTATAAAATACAGAAGTTGTGAGAAAGGTCTATTGGTTAAAAGACAGTCTAAACAGGTGGGTTTTTAGCCTAGACTGAAAAGCAGACAGGGCGTTAACGCTTTATATTATGGATTACTAATAAAGTGGTAATTCTATGGTAATTTTGATGTAATTTCATGGTAATAATGCCTTTGTAAACACTTATTACAAGTAATGGATCGCTGATAAGGTGGTAATTCTTCATGGTAATTATTCAGTGAAGCTCTGAAAAGATAAAGGGAAAAAATTTCTACAAAGTACAGATGCTATGAAGCCATGTTTGTAATATGGTTCAATAACTGTGTTTGTGTTCTGCCTCAGAACACTGAAGGATATGAAACCTATGGAAACATGTTTGTAAAATACACAATTGTGCTTAAACAAAGAGGAAAAAGTGGACAGTAACCATGGTAACCAATAATGGTTAGCCAGCCTGTTCAAGCTAGCTATTATATATCAACCTAGTGGACTTAGCTAGCAGTAGCAGCTATGCTAGCATACAATTAGCCAGTGTGTTAAAGATAGGTGGTACAACAGACACATTTCAAACTATTTCACTGTCTTGTCATAACTTACATAAAAATGACCATAGAATTAGCACCTTATTAGCAATCTGTTACGTGTAATATGTGGTTACAAAAGTATTATCACCATGAAATGACATTAAAAGTACCATAGAGTTACCACTTTAGCGATATGTAATATAAAGTGTTACCAACAGGTCTAGAGGGAGTGAGTTTTGAGATAGAAGGAAGAATGGAAGTGGAAGGAGGAAAAGAAAGTGAGAGGGTGACAGTGGAAGCAGTGGAGAAGCAGTGAAAAACGGAGAAGTGAAAACATCAGGGGTGGAAATCGGCACTGACTCGTGCTCTTTGAAGAGGTTTTTCACTGTTGCAGGCTTTCCAGGCAGGTTGAACGGCTGTGAGTTTTAGCCAATTTGTCTGCTGACCTCAGTTAAAATGATCTCCCGGCACCACAGCAGAAGCTCTGACTCATTTTACTTCTGCTCTCTCACCTTTTAAACTTGATTAACGTCAAATTGTAAATGGAAGGAGAGCGAGCAGACTGCAGCTCATAGGACGTCTGGGTCTGATACAGTCAATATAATACTAAAGCTTTCATTATAGGCCCTGTTTAATCATATAATGCCAGCTATTGTTATTATTATTGTAATATTTCAATCTAAATTTATATGAATATTTATCCATATGTAGCTTTTTTCTCTTTATATTTCATATTTCACACTTGTCACACTTTCATCCTATCTTCACTGTACTTTATTTTTGTATTTGTATTTTTGTATTTGCTCCGGTCAACTGTGAAGTCTCATCTCAGGAAAGTAAGTATCAACTGTTTTTTTTTGTTTGTTTGTTTTGTTTTTCTTCCTATTTGCTCTTTGCAGTATCTGTTATCTTGTGAACTTTCACAGGGATTTCTTCAGTGTCAGCATTGCTAATTTTGGTTTTGTAAGGACAATAATAATAATAATAATAATTATAAATAAGCAGGCATTTTATCTGCATAATGACAGACTGTCTCAGGAATAAATATATAAGTCATGATTAAAATATATATATATATATATATATATCGCTAAGTAATGCAAAAATATTTTTCCTGGTAATTAGTGGAGTTACTTTGTTAGTAACACAATTACTTTTTGGGAAAATAACTAGTAATTGTAATTAATTACTTACCCAGCAATGAAAATTACATACATGCCGTTTTTTCTCAGAACACACACACACACACACACACACACACACACACACACACACACACACACACACACACACACACACACACATCAAATTACCCATGATGAAAAGTGAAAGAGGGGAAAAATCAGCAGAAATCCTCACATTAGAGAAGCTAAACAGACCTTTTCACAGCAGACGTTTTGGCTTGTCACACTAGTGATTGTAATAACATTAATGATGGGTCTGTTCCATGTAAATGTCCCAGAAGCCAGGCCAGTCTGCCAGAACCCTGGAACTGATTCACCTACATGGAGTGAAGCCATTGTAATTAAAAATAATAACATATGCACATTTTTCTGTTCAAAAATATCTGCTGTGAAAAATAGTCCATGGCAACAATTTGATGTTTTAAATACTGTTTAATTCTGGAAATATATAGTCATAGTTATCCCTTATGCAGAGGTGGTCAAAGTACTCACATTCTGTACTTAAGTAAAAGTACATCTACTTGTGTGGAAAAAAGTAGAAGTACTGAAGTAAAAGTAAAAAGGTACAACTGCTCAATTGTAATAAAGTAAAAAGGAATTTTTTTAATTTATGTATTTATTTTGCCATGGATGAAATAATATTTAACCAGGAATATCAGAAACATTTCAAAAGTATCTAAGAATAAAGGCTTTAAAAGTGAGTTAGTGTGTAGATAATTCATTTAATCTGGTCACAGTATACAGTTTTGTGGATATGGACAGAACATTTAGGAAAAATTTAAAAAAAAAAGTCACAACTGAGATAAAAATTCAACATTTTGAGATGTGAAAAATGTCTTAAATATTAGATAAAAATGGATAATGATGAGATTAAAAAAAAGTCACAATTATGAGATAAAAGTAATAATTATGATATAGAAAAGATAAGATAAGAAATGCGTAATTATGAGATAGACTTAAAATTATGGGATATAGTGAAAATTCTGTGGTAAAAACGCTTTTTAATAATGATTTAAAAAAAAAAGAAAAAATATATAAATGAAAATTAATTAACTAAAAATGATTTTAAAAACAAAACAAATGAATGAATACTAAATAAAATAAATAATAATAATATTTAAAACATATATTAAATAAATAAAAAATAAATAAATAAAATAAATAATCTTTTTTTTCCCCTTTAAAGTAAACACGTATTCAAGCCTTTGAAAAGTACATTTTTCACTTTGCACCTGTTTCACTCATGCTTTATGGGGACTTCTGTAAAAAACTAATTCATGTATTTTTAGGGCCACATCATTTCTATTTTACTAGTGGGGACCTTTATTTATTTATATTTAACCCTTGCGGGGACCTGATTTTGGGTCCCCATAGTGTCAGATGTCCCCATGAAGTGACTGTGTAAACATACTGCATCAATGTCCCCATAAAGAAAAGAATAGAAACACACACACACCTTTGCAGCGTGAATGACAACCTGGTGGTTGAACGCCATCACCACTACGTCATGAGGCTCAAACTGGCTGACGTCAGCTGACATGTAGTAGACGTCACCCACACATCTGACCCCCCCCACCACTGCTGCTCTGACGGCCTGTCACTGCGCCACCTATGGGAGCTGCAGGGGAACAACAGGATGACACAGTTTACAAATATTTTTACTCAAACACTAGTAGAAACATTTTACTTCCATCCTGTGCAGCTTCATACTTTACTCACATCTCAAAAACAAATATTGCATTGTTTTATACACACACATGTATATAGTGTATATATTTATACACACACATATATACGTGTATGTGTGTGTGTGTGTGTGTGTATACATATAAATAAACGGTTATACATGCATATACACAAAACAAATGATAAAATAAGTTAAAAAGGCTCAATACAGCCATATAAGAGCATAAAAGGTTTAACAGGTTTTACACATTTGAAAGACTGTGTAAAAACTGGAACAGTCTGTTTATGCGTGCACCCACCACCCTGAATCTTTTTCCAGATGGGAGGGGGGTGAAATTCAAAATTTGACATTTTACATTGTAGTAAGTGGACAATACATTTCAAAGTGATCATCACCAAAATCTAATCATTTGTTCCTTGTGACACCCCCCAACATGTCATGAAATTTTCATAAAGGGGGGGGGGGTCTGCAGACCCCTTTGCAGAGTGAAAAACATGTATTTTTTTTTTTAACTTTGTTTATTAAACCAAAAATATTTCAGATGTTTTTTTCAATAATGTACTTTTTTCCCCCTTTTTTCACACACCAAAAAAATTTCAATAAATATAATATAGTCTTCCCAAATACACATCGGTCAGCAAAAACATTTCTAGTTTTTCACTATTTTCTACTATCTATAACAGCAGAAGATATATTAAATGGTTGTTAAAGCTGTCATTCCATGGTTATTTCATTAATATTACTGTGTTCTCCATTGTTATTGAATACATTATGTGTTGGTTCTATTTTAAAAATAGTGTTTCCAACAGTTTTTTCATGGTAGAAAAATGACTTGATGTCGGACAACAGTTTACCGGTACTTCCTCATACATGTCCATGACGAGGCGTCTCTGAATGTGTGAAGGAACACTCCCCCCTCCCCCTCGCTCTGTGTGTGTTTACCTTTACCAGAGTATCATCCAGCAAGGTTTCATGACGTTGCTTGTTCTAAAAACATGCAGGGAAAAAAACAAGGCTTTATTTCCACAGAGCACATGAACCAGTTTGATCCGACATGGTTTTCCAGTTTGTGCAACAGCTACTGTGGCGCCGTCTTCTCTTGTAAATGCTAATGCTAATGCTATTTAGATTCGCTGCAATGGAGGACAAGCTTAACTCCATTTGTCTAACGCTAAAGTCCATCTGGCGTCAGACGGACTGTTTTTTTCTGGGTCCCTCGTTCCTCCCGTTGTTTTCTGTGAATGCAGTATGCAACCAGTGGAGGTGATGAACCACTGTCAAAGGAGCATGTGTTGGTAACTCAGGGTGACCCATGAGATTCCAAAAGGAGCATGGAAAAGTTGTTTTTCAGCGGAATGACACCTTTAAGATATAACAGGATGGCATTTACATTAGAGAACAAACAAATGTCGTATTTGTTAATGGACTTCATAAAACAATTCAGAGGAATATAATACACCATTTAACTGTTCTACTTTTCCTATCATTCTATATAATATACTGCACATTTTATGCTCATCTCCAACTTCATTTGGGCTGGACATTCGTCTTCTTTTGCCTGAGGTTAATATAGGTTTGATATTCATTCTAAAACACCATTAAGGACCATAGAGAAGATTGTGTTTAGGCTGTAAAAACGTTTTATCCACAACCTTAAAATATAGAAAATGTTTCATTAGAAGCAGAATCTGACATTGGTTCACTGTATGTCAGTAAAGTATTGAGGAGTTGTAATACGACGGTACACAGTAATGTGTCTGTTACAAGTTTAACCTTTTTAGATGATTGTGTCACCGGTGATGAATTTTGACATTCACTGTTTATGCTATTTCAAAAATCTAAACCTCATCTTTTAACTGTACTTTGTGTTCTATAACACATTCGGGTAGACACCTGCATTGGCTGAGGGGGAGGGGTGGAAGTGGGCAGAGCTTAAAGCAGCAGAAGGTCCATGGTGAGAGACAGAGGAAAGGTTTTTATGACTTTTATCAGCAATTTAGTGACGTTTTAACTGTGTTTTAATGACTGTGCTTCTGGGCTGAATTCTTGTAAATAATTGTACACAACAGGAATAGTGCTAGTGTTTGTTGTTTTGTTTATTTGGGTGGCTGATTTCACTGTTTATCTGTATTTTTCCAGTTTATACAGTTCATTGATGAATGACTAGCAATAAATTTAAAAAAAGAGAAGTTGGAACATGGACACAGAATAATCAAGACAAAACAAAAATGTTTGAGTACATGGAAAATAGTTGAAAGTCTATTTCTACAATTTCACAAAATGTCATTATGAACTTTTACAGTTATTATTCATAGTAAATATGTTTTTTAAAAAATCAAGTCTGTTTTATTTTTTAACAGAAAAATGTATTCCATATGATAAACATAATTAATTTGCATATATTGAAAGTTAGCTTTTTAATGAAAAAGGTTCAATAGAATTGGCAAAGAAGACATTTTCTGATACTGTTATTGCACATATTGACATAATCTAAGCAGCCTGTTATAATGGTAACCATTAAAGAGTTAATAAAATGCACTTTCATACAAAGCAGTTGTGACTTTCTTTTCTTTTCACCTTGCTCTCAGTTCTTTATGTGACCCAGTAGACGATGTCAGGACTCGTTTTCTCACCAAACACCACGGCTTTTCTGGCTCTGGCTCATTACTCCACTTGAGCAGGTCTTTTTCCCTTCACTGCTGTTTTTCTTTTCAATCAATGTGAGATACTAAAGCGTCTTTCTTACTGCCGGAGAAAATAAATGAAGATTCTACTCTTTGAACAAATACTGCTGTTGTCATGCAGTGATAAAAAGATCTTTTGGAAGCAGAATAGCTTTAATAATAATAATAATAATAATAATAATAATAATATATGGGAAAAATCAAGCTCTGCTATATAGCCAGATAATTCAATTGAGTAACTTTTTAAACAAATGAATGTTTATTTAGCTCTGAAGAACTTTACTGATCAGGTGTCATGAGGCTGTGATCTTATCGGAGGAGTAAACATTCACTAGGGCTCACAATTTCTTTTATTTTTTTTATTTATTTGTCCTTTATTCAAATGTGTCATTCCGCTGAAAACCACTTTTCCACGCTCATTTTGGCATCTGATGGGTCACCCTGACTTACTAACACATGCTGCCTTTAAAAGTGGTGCGTCACCTCCACTGGCTGCATACAGCATTCACAGAAAACAATAAGAGGAATGAGGGACCCAGAAAAAGCCGGTCTGTCTGCATCACCCACGTGGAGTTAAACCCATCCCCCATTGCAGCGAATCTGAAGTAGCATTAGCATCTACAAGAGAAAACGGCGCCACAGTAGCTGCTGCACAAACTGGAAAAAATGTCGGATCAAACTGGTTCATGTGGAAATAAAGCCTGTTTTTTTTCCTGCACGTTTTCAGACCAAGCAACAGCACGAAACCTTAGCTGAATGTTACTCTGGTAAAGGTAAACACACATAGAGAGCGAGGGGGGAGGGGGGGTAGTGTTCCTTCACGCATTCTGAGCCAATCAGAGACGCCTCATCACTGCCTCATGGACATGTATGAGGAAGTACCGATAAACTCTGTTGTTCGACCTCAAGTCATTTTTCTATCGTGAAAAAAACAGCTGGAAACAAAGTAATCCAGATGTTTTTGAAATAGAACCAACACACAATGTATTCAATAACAATGGAGAACTTGGTAATATTAATAAAATAACCATGGAATGACAGCTTTAACAGGTGAAATACTAAATGAGATCTGATTCTATAGTTGTCAGTGGGCAGTACCCTCTACGTACTCTTTAAACTCATAAATCTAAATCACCTCTGACTGAGTATTTATTTTTCTACCAACTTTTTACTTTTCCTCCCTACATTTGTTCATAAATATCTGTACTTTATTCTCCTTACATTCTCAGAATAGACTTTACTTTTTCAAACTAAACAGATGTGACAGCAGAGGAGAGAAATTGTGAATCTCTACATCATAATTATGACATTTATCTCATATTTATGACTTTTTATCTCATGATTTTTGACATTTATCAACCCAGTGCATGTTGAATTATCCAAAAGATGTCAAAAACCAAAAGAAAAAAACCTAACAAGTACTGTTAATATTTAATTACTAATTCCATTACTAACTATTTTATCAATATTTAGTGCAGTGATGTTCCTTACCTCTGATAGGTAATGGTTCAATTAGGATAATTCACTCGTAAATTTGTCTTTTTATCTCATGATTTTGACTTTTTATGTCATAATTTTGACTTTTTATATCGTAATTTTGTCTTTTTATCTCATAATTTTGTCTTTTTATCTCATGTTTTTCACTTCACTTAATGCAACGTATATATGAAAAACTTTCATAAAAACCATTCGTTGACAGTTCACCTTAAAAATCTGTTTCAGTCTACTAGAGTGATTGACTGTAAACTTTTGGGGCATGGTCTTTACTGTATTTTTGTTTTGTTTTACTAGTTACTTTTTATCAGTTACTGTACAAACACTCACCAATTTTCTCTAAAACGACAGACATTTGAGATGAGATATTTTATCACATGACAAAGAATGATTTGAATGTTGCAAAAACAAACCCACAATAACTAATTTTTGCAAAAAAAAAAAATGCATTTACTGCCTTTTTACTTCGTAGGGCAGTATTGTCATATGGAAAGTTTTTAACTATATTGTAATTTATTGACACAATATATTTTTCTATATATTATTTACATATAGTATCAATGTTGCTGTTTGTTGTTGTCCAAGGTCTACTCATTAAGATAACAGAGGGTGCCCAGTGATATCCCTTGGGTAATTCAGGATATTATCCCTTTATTTTTGGATATATAGTACAGTCATAGCCTAAATTCTGAAAAAATTCATTTTGACATTGTTCACTTTATGTTCACCAAAGTCTATATATCATACTTATTTTTGTGTTTCTTGACATAATAGGATGAGTTTAAGGCCTGGGGGTGGGGTTCCAGCCATGGTTGGGGATGTCGTCATGCAATTGGGGGCGGGGCTTAGACCAAAAAGCCCTTTATTACTTTATTACTTTGGTTAAGTAAAGTAAATTAAATGATTAGGCATACACTTGTCATCCTTGTTTTTACTTCTACAGGGATATAAAGGGAACACAATTAGCTAATTTAAGCCAACTTGTGTAGCTATCTTGCTAACTCTGTCAATCACACTGTCCCCAAAAGATCACAGCACATATATGCTAAGCAGAGAAACTGTTTGACTGTAATCATAAAAGAACAGTGACATGTACTCACTGCTCACCAGTGACATTTTTATTTGTAAAATACAGGAAACTGTCTTGTACACTACAAGTGTTCAGACATGTGGACAGACAGAGCCAGGACATGAACCGCCAACCCCTCAGTCAAAGGAATGATCGGCTCTACCAACTGAACCACAGCCGCCCTGTGCTGTATATGGTTCTTTTACATAGTTATTGGTCATTAGTGTGTGTGTGTGTGTGCTGTATATAGTTATTTTACATGCTGTATATTTCTTACATAGATATTGATCATTATTTTGTGTTAACTGTATAGTTTATGTAATACTTATATAAAAAAATGCTAATTTAGAAAAGTTATGAAAGTGTTAATTATTCCACATTTGATGTATTTGAATGACAAATACAGAGAAAAATATGTGAATATCTCTTAGATACAGCCAACTTGGTGCATTTAATATCAGTATTTACACTGATTATTATAATTTTTTTTTTTTTTGCTATTTGCTATTTTTGCTATTATTTGGGCATATAGGCCATTAAAGGGTTAATATATGAAATTTGCCCCAAGGGATATCAGTGGGCACCCTCTTAAATCTTGACAAACAAAAAAATGTACCAAATATTCCGGGGTCTGACCCCATGGCTCCTGTACTAGAAGATTCATACGGAAAAACAACAACTTTTTAACTATATTTCCTAGATGTTCAAACTTTAAAAGGGTGTCAGTTTGACCCTTAACATAACATGATGGTTAAATGACTCACAGGTGGTGGATGTATTAAAAAGTCAAATTCACTTCCAGTCTTTGACTTACTGCTGCTTCCAAAAGACGACCGTCTATGGCGGCCGTGTGCTGCAGGTCCCACATCCCCAAACAGTCCAGAATGATCAGCTGAATCTAAGTATGACTGAAAAAGAGGGTCCAAAGAGTCAGAAGACCCCCCTAGTGAACCTTCTGTCCGGTAGGAGCTGGAGCTGCTGTAGCGGTTACGATGAGGACGAAGATCTGCGATTGGTCGAAGTCATCAGAGCCATGGTCAGGACGGTGGGGTCACCTCTAGAACCTTCTGTAGGGGTCTTTGTGCTGGGGTGTTTATAAAGCCAGGGTGCATTGTGGGTCAGTAGAGCACAGGCTAGGTTTCTATAGCAGCAATCCTTCCTTTAGCCATACAAGGCAACCGGTGCAAACGTCTGAGCCAAGAATGTAACGGGACAAACTGATAAGAAGCAGAGACCCCCTGTTATTCAGCCCCACACGTTCAGCAGCAGAGATAAAGTAGAGAAGGTCTTCTGGAGACGCTTCTGGAGTGGGCTCAGAAATAGCACAGCGATGGAGTGGTCAGGTCATCCGTTAGTCAGACTACTATATGCTCATAATGTGAATGCTCTATCAATAATGCAAGAGAATAACGGCCATTTAAGCTCTACTTACCTGCTAATGGAATAACACAAAGTTCTGATCTCAAACAGGAAACATGTCCTGAGATTTAAGGCCAACGTCACAAAATTCATTAGTCATATAATTTTAGCAAAAGCCAAAGTAAATGCAGCTGTGTTTGACCTTTACATTCAGTCTTTTAAAGCTTTAATTACACTGACATTTCCTTTAGGATTCTCTCTACGCAGGTAGGTGCGTGAGGAGTTAGAGAATATGAATGGATGGATCAACCATGAACCATATGATTAAAAACAGTCATTTTTTGATCACATCACATGTTTTCATGTAAAACTAAGACATTAATAATAATACAGATACTACTGGGAAAATTAGAATATCATGTTAAAGTTGTTTTATTCAGATAATTCAACATAAAAGGTGAAACTAATACATTTTATAGAGTCATGACCCAGTGGGATATCTGAAGGATTTTTTTTTGTTGTCATTTTGCGGATTATGATTTATATTTTATTAAAACCTCAAACCTAAAACCTCAGAAAATATACAGAGTAAGAGTGAGTTTTCTAAAGCTGTAAGTCCTAATTAGCAAAGTCAAAGCAAAAAAATTTTTTAAAATATAGTGATTCACATATTATTTATCTTCATAATATTTACATTATTTCACCTTTAAAGTTGAATTTACATAAATGTAGGCACGTTTTCAGGATATTCACATTTTTATAGTAGTACCTGTAAGAGGTTTTTGAGGTTAGACTCACAGCATAATTGTCAAAAAATAAATAAATAAATAAATAAATAAATTTTATATATATATATATATATATATATATATATATATTAGAGCTGCACAATATATAGTCAACATCGCAGGACTTGCAATTATTTATTTATTTATTTTAAATTTTTTCTGTATTTGTCTTTTTTATTTATTTACTTTTATTGAGTTTTAATTTTCTTATTCATTCTTTTTTATTTTTTCTGTATTTATTTTTATTTTTGTTATTTATTTGTCTTAATTATTCATCTATTATTAAAATTTTGTATTTTTTTATTGTATTCATTTATTTCATTTGTATGTATTTATTTATTTAATTTTATTCCTTTATTTATTTTTAATTATTAATTTTAGTTAATTATTTCAGCTACAAAAAGGATGACACTAAAGCCCTATGTTCTGTGTCGACCACTAATCTGTTTGACCGTTTGCGTCGACACCACACAGCTGTTATATACTCCCGAGTAATTTTTCATATTGTAATATATATCGCAGGGTTTAAAAAAAAAAAAAAAAATCTCAACTCAAGTTTTTTTCTAATACGGTGCAGCTCTAATATACACAGTAGTTAACGGCAGGTGTTTCCGTAACGCCCCTAGTGGTGCAGTAATGACACTGCAACTGTCCTCAAGCTCTGCCTCCTGTCGTCATTCAACACAGTCATATAAATACTTTAATGTATGTGCTTCTGTATTCTGAATTGTAGGAGGTGAAAAATGACATTGAGTAGCACATCATTTTTGCCCTTCAGGATAATGTACTCGCCACAACCACTTCATGTTAGAACTACAAAGCTGAAACAGTCCAGTTAATACGAGCAGCATATATCACAGTGACAGCCTCAATTTAGCCTCTGAAGCAAACACTTGTACCTGCCCTTGTGTAAAATATTATGCATTAATACATTTTATAGTGAATATTTAAAGAGGCCTTGTCATACATACTTAATCTTTACCCATATATGGTCTGATAGAAGCTGAAAAAACTATTCACATGTAGTGACTCAGCAGGAGAGGAGCTCATATATTCTGCTCCTCTGGGAGACGTCCTGCCATTTAAGGCGGCACGATGGTAAAAAAAAACAACTGACATTACGATTGTTTTTTTGTTTTTTTTGTTTTTTTATAACCCTGCTGTGTGCCTCACTGCAAGAAAGACTGTTGAGCTACATTTTGTAATAAACGTCCAAAATGTACAGTAATAACTTTTTTTATTTATTTTGTAATAAAGTCACATTGTGTAATAAACTACCCCAATGCATTTTGTAAGAAATTTTGCCGCATTATGTAATAAGTTATTAGATTTTGAGAAGATTATAATAAAATTCACTTGCAACTTTTTTATTCTCTAGAAAATGTAATAACACGGTGCATTATGTAATAACTGTAAAGCATAGTTTATTTTGTTTGTTAATGGTATTTTATTTTATATTAAAGTATTTGTAAAAGCTAGTCCTATTATAAGTATCACTGTATTAGTAGCAGTACTTAGGAATTACTATCAGTACACTATTCAAAGGTTGCAGTAACAGAGAATATTATTTAATTCAAGATATTTTTTTTTTATTGGATACAAAAACCACATCAAGAATAGTTATGAACATCAACAACAATAAATGAGGACAATTTAAAATAATAATGAACCAATGAATATAAGTTCTACCTTAAAGAGCTGCTGTGACCAGATCATTTATCCACTGAGATTAAGTTTAAACAAATATGAAATTGCCTCAAAAGGCTAAACAAACAACAACTTTTATTTTTTCCCAAAATCTATCTATAATTTCAAATTGTCCTAATCTAATATGTCTAATTACCCAGCCAAGACATAAACCACTTGGAATGTTTCTCAAACAGCTCCTTGAGTTTTAATACCACACCACCAAAGCACCTGCTGCTGCAAAAATATAACTTATTACATAATACAGTAACATTTATTACAAAATGAAATGAAAAAATTCTCACATTTTGGACATTTATTACAAAATGCACCGCTAGTATAAAATGCTGCTCAACAAGGGTCCCTGGTTCTATTCCCACACCAGACATTTCTGTGTGGAGTTTGCATGTTCTCCTCGTGTCTGCGTGGGTTTTCTCCAGGTACTCCAGTTTCCTCCCACCATCCAAACACATGCACTGATAGGTTAATTGGTTAATCTAAATTGTCCATAGGTTTGTCTATATATGTTCAGCCCTGAGATGAACTGGAGATTTATACAGGGTGTACCCTGCCTTCACCCATTAATAATAATAATAATAATACATTTTATTTGTAAAAATGCACTTTACATTTCGGGAGAAATCTCAAAGTGCTACAGAGAGCTGCTACACAGCAGCCAATAAAAACAATACGTAAATACAATGCAAAAAAAGACATGTTACATAGGATTTAAAACGGTCAAACAAATAGATAAGTAATCCAAAAGTAGCAGAGGTACAGACATCCATAATCCAAGATCAAAACAGAGAGCCGCGCCAGGGTCAGAAACCGGGGGGGGGGGGGGGGGGGGGGCAGGAGAAGGGGGGGGGGGGGGGGGGGGGGGGGGCTGAGGGGTTAATTAAAGGCATTTGTAAATATGTGGGTTTTTAGTTTTTGTTTGAAACTATCAACAGACTGTGGAGCCCTGAGGTGGTCTGGGGAGGGCATTCCACAGTCTGGGGGCAGCAGAGGAAAAAGCTTGTTTCCCCATGGTGGCCCATTGTAGCTGGATTAGGACCCCAGTGACCCCTGTGACCCTAGTGAGAATAAAGAAGGTTCATATGACGAGAATGGTACCCTGCGATATATATTGCGATATGAAAAAATACTCAAACGCAAATAGTCAAACAGATTAGTGGTCGACACTAATAATTTGACACTAAAATAATTAAATTAAAAAAATAGTCCCCAATGTCCGGGTGCTCATCCAAACCTCACAGCTGTGATGTCTTACTATCAACAAAAGGGAGTCATTCAATAGATGATAAAATCAATACCGCTGTGTGTCTGTGTGTTTTTATCAACAAATGTCAAAAATTGTGTAAATAGTATAGGAAGCCTCCAAAGCTCTTCTGTGGTAACATCTGACTGAACAACAGTAGGTAACTGGGGTAATGACATATTACTGTGGTTAAAGCTGTTAAAAGAGAAGCAGGAGGAACTAATATTGGGGGCAATTACTTTGAAATGAAGCAATCAATTGAAATCTGAGGAAGAAGACAAACTTGTGACAGACTGATTTGATTGATTTTGAAATATTTATTTTGAACATGTGCAGAGTGCAACAATAATCAATACAACAACAACAATAATAATAATAATAATAATACACAATGACATGTCCAAAAAAGGAGTAGGATGAAGCATAAGCTTATTTAATCCTACCCCTTCTTCACTTCCCCATTAACCTGAATTCATCTTATAGCAATAGAGTGCATAGTACAAAAATGATGATAATAATAAAATAATAATAACAATAACAATAATACTAATAATAAATAATCGAAGTACTAAACATATACAAATATACAAAAAACAGAACACAAAAACAAAAACAAAAACAAAACAGAACACAAAAAAACAAAAAACAAAACAAAACAAAAAAAAGGTAACAAATAGTGTTTTTTTTTGTTGTCCTTTTTCTTCTTCCTTCCTTTTTTTTCTTCTTTTCCCTTTCTTTTTTTCTCCCTTTTTTTCCCTTTTTCTAATTTGTCTGCATTTTGTTTTTATTTTTTTATTTTATTTTATTTTATTTATTTATTTATTTATTTATTTATTTATTTATTTATTTATTTATTTATTTATTTATTTATTTATTTATTTATTTATTTATTTTATTTTATTTTATTTTATTCATTTTAACCCCACAGAGGGGGAGTCAACATTGCTTGAGATCAATGCATATTCCAGTCTTGCAGCCAAATATTTTAATATTTAGTGCATGTGTGTGGTGACCATCATCAGTCCTCCCCGAAAAGCTGAGACAGACATCCCCCATTAGAACTCTCCCTTACAAGCCAGTGAGGGCAGTGCTACACCTCAGTGATGTGTGGAGGAAACAAAGACTGGACAGGATGGACAGGAATGGACAGGACGAACGGGGACAGAAACCAACAGGCGGTTGCTATTGTAATTAAAGACTGCAAGGTGATGTGTTATTCCCAACCACCAACTGTCCATCAATAAAAACAAATAAATAAATAGATCGCAAAAAGAGGAGAAAACCAAACCAGCACAAAAGGAAGAGAAAACAAAAAAAAGATTCCACAAATAAACAATTAAACAATCAGCACTGAGTACCACAACTGTGGATGTCTTGATAGTACAAAATACAATGCAATAGAAATAGAATAGAATAGGTAGCCTAAGTCTCCGCCCTTTCCGGTCGCTCCACTGGGCCTAAATTCGGAAAAATTTAACATGACAGTGGATGAGGAGGAAAAATAATTATTTTCTGGTCCACTTTACTTTATGCCCTGAATCACACATTTTGCTGTACTTCAATTAAAATCATAACCAATGATGTGCGTTTGGAGTTTCTTTGATACGTGTTTTTGTGATTTATTAGCGTATAAAAAAATATGTAATTATTTGGACTCTGTTTTGGACTACATATCAGACGTCACAGCAGAATCTTTCCCTGCAAACTTTTCAAAACCGTATCCGCCTTTTCTATTTTTTATTTGAAAATACCTGTGCGCTTTGTGCCCCGGTGTAATCACAACACCATTTCCACATGTTCCCTCTACCGCTTCCCGGCTGACGACAGCTTGTCCCGCACGGTGGCTCTCACTCGACCAACTATCTCTCCCCCGGAGTAGCTGCCACTTTCCACACGCCCCGATTTAAAGTGGTTTTCTCCACGTTTGATGCTCTTGCCTTCGTCCCTGAAAGAAGGAGGTGAAGCTCGCCAAAGTCACAGCCATTTTCAAAGAGTTTGATGGTGAAGCTTGGTGGTGACGTCATATTTGATGCCTGTCCAAAGTGAGTGCTTTCTCAATGTGAAAATCTATCTTTAAAATTCACAGACATCATATGTGAAAACCGTAGCACATTTCAAACGGGACCAGAAAATTACTTTTATCCCTCCATTGACTTGCGTTAATTTTTTATGGCCCGGAAATCGACCAGAAATAGAATGGCGTCACTTAGGCTCCCTATAGGCCAGAAGAGGACACCAGTGCAGAAGAGAATGAGTTTAGGGTAGAGATCAGCTACTCGGCAGTAGCTGGCGAGACCCGATCAAACATGCAAGTGTGAAGGACCCCGAAGCCCAGAACAGCAATCATGACAAGGCAGGGCCAAGCCGACAGGGCAACCCCCACCCCGGGCCGCAGGAGCCACAGGACGCCACTCCCAGAGAGCCACCGGGGCCACCGTGAACGACACAAACCTGGAGAACAAGAGGGAGCAGCTACAGACCCCACAGCCAAGACCGACCCAGGTGGCCCAGGGCACGAGGACCCACCCGCCACTCCAATATTAAGATTTTAATAATGACTTTCATTCAGGTACAATCTGAAGTGGGTCAGACCAGTCAAATAATATCATAATAATCTATAAATACTCACAACTCAATTTTTTCTCTTCGTAAATGTAAATATTTTCACATATTTATACTAAAACAAAGTATAATTTCACAAAATATTTGAATAATTTTCAACAAATATGAAAAATCCTAAGTATTTAAAGAGAAGTCTGTGCAATTTTGAGAATGTTCTACCTGATATTTAATATTTTGTGTATTTGTATTTGATCCACTATGAGCCGCAAGTTATAATGAACAGGTGGAAATGATAAACGGAAGCAGAATATTGTTAAAATGAGGTTTATTCTTTCATTTCTTTCATGTTAGTTTATCAGTGTGAACATTTTCATTGTTTAATTTTACTTTTTTCACTTTAAAATGCAGAGATTTTTTTTGGAGTTAACATGAGTTATGTATTATTATGTTATTATTTCACTGGGTGGGCCCATTTTAGGTCAAATTTAGCTGAATGTGGCCCCTGAACTAAAACGAGTTTGACACCTCTGTTCTAAAACCTTTATGAACAGTGTCACTTTGGTCCGCATGAGTCATCCCTATTAAAATGTCAGTGTTTTATGGTTGGTAGATGCTCTACAAATAGAATGTACTGTAATAATGTCTTTGTTTTGGAAGAACTTGCCTTGTCAACAAGTGTTGGATGAATTTTCCAGCAATTTTGAACATTATACTGGAATAATTATACCACATGTGTATAAGTCTTAAATGCTGGTTGGCTCAAGTTTCCAAGATACGTCTGGGGTCAAAATGTGAAATTCTTAGAATGAACAAGAGAATATGTTTTAGTCCAAAGGAATATTGTTCTCAGATCTACTTCAAAATACTGTCTGCACATTATGATCCATTCACTTTACAGGTTCTTTCTAGTGGAATATTTACTAATCTATTGTATACATGTACATAAACCACCATATATGTGGAATAACACACCATCATATATATTTAAAACATGAACTAACCAACACTAAAGTCATTTGTTTTCTGATTCATCTCATTAAAATATGTAAAATTTAGCACATTTAATGTCTGAAGCAGATACTTTGTAAAAAAAAAAACTTGTAGAGGAGTGTTATTAGACGATCATTAAACCAACACTATATATAATCTGTTCAGTATTTTAGATTAGACAACAACCACAATCATGAAACTCATACTCATACTTTACTTCAGTATTTATTTTTCTCCCAACGATTTACTATTCCTCCCTACATTTGATCACAAAAATCTGTAGTTTATTCAGTACTCCTTACATTCTCAGAACAGACTTATTACTTTTTTCAAACTAAACAGATGTGGCCGTACAGGGCCGTGCAGAGACCTTTGGTGGAGCAGGGGCAGAATTTTTTTTAAAAAATGGGCCCGTAAAACAAAACTTTATTTAAAACTTAATTTCAATAACTCAATCATGTCTGTGTGTATACGTGTTTGTCTGTGTGTGTGTGTGTGTGTGTATGAGAGTGATGTCCCTCCTTTTGATGCTGCATATTGGTCTTTATTTGATCTTTATCTTAGAACTTTGACGCTTTATCTCACAATTATGCATTTTATATGTGTGTTTAGAGTGTGTTTAGAGTGTGTTTAGAGTGTGTTTAGAGTGTGTTTAGAGTGTGTTCAGAGTGTGTTTAGAGTGTGTTCAGAGTGTGTTCAGAGTGTGTTCAGAGTGTGTTCAGAGTGTGTTTAGAGTGTGTTTAGAGTGTGTTTAGAGTGTGTTCAGAGTGTGTTTAGAGTGTGTTCAGAGTGTGTTCAGAGTGTGTTTAGAGTGTGTTCAGAGTGTGTTTAGAGTGTGTTTAGAGTGTGTTCAGAGTGTGTTCAGAGTGTGTTTAGAGTGTGTTCAGAGTGTGTTCAGAGTGTGTTCAGAGTGTGTTTAGAGTGTGTTTAGAGTGTGTTCAGAGTGTGTTTAGAGTGTGTTTAGAGTGTGTTCAGAGTGTGTTCAGAGTGTGTTCAGAGTGTGTTCAGAGTGTGTTCAGAGTGTGTTCAGAGTGTGTTCAGAGTGTGTTTAGAGTGTGTTCAGAGTGTGTTCAGAGTGTGTTCAGAGTGTGTTCAGAGTGTGTTTAGAGTGTGTTTAGAGTGTGTTCAGAGTGTGTTCAGAGTGTGTTCAGAGTGTGTTCAGAGTGTGTTCAGAGTGTGTTCAGAGTGTGTTCAGAGTGTGTTTAGAGTGTGTTCAGAGTGTGTTCAGAGTGTGTTTAGAGTGTGTTCAGAGTGTGTTCAGAGTGTGTTTAGAGTGTGTTTAGAGTGTGTTCAGAGTGTGTTCAGAGTGTGTTTAGAGTGTGTTTAGAGTGTGTTCAGAGTGTGTTCAGAGTGTGTTCAGAGTGTGTTCAGAGTGTGTTCAGAGTGTGTTCAGAGTGTGTTCAGAGTGTGTTCAGAGTGTGTTTAGAGTGTGTTCAGAGTGTGTTCAGAGTGTGTTTAGAGTGTGTTTAGAGTGTGTTCAGAGTGTGTTCAGAGTGTGTTCAGAGTGTGTTCAGAGTGTGTTCAGAGTGTGTTCAGAGTGTGTTTAGAGTGTGTTCAGAGTGTGTTCAGAGTGTGTTCAGAGTGTGTTCAGAGTGTGTTCAGAGTGTGTTCAGAGTGTGTTCAGAGTGTGTTCAGAGTGTGTTCAGAGTGTGTTTAGAGTGTGTTCAGAGTGTGTTCAGAGTGTGTTCAGAGTGTGTTCAGAGTGTGTTCAGAGTGTGTTCAGAGTGTGTTCAGAGTGTGTTCAGAGTGTGTTTAGAGTGTGTTCAGAGTGTGTTCAGAGTGTGTTTAGAGTGTGTCCTATCTCTTGTGTTGGAGAATTCTACTGCACACACACACACACCATTTGTTGAGTGTATTATGGTAAATGGAGAGCACTGGGTGCAGATTGTTGCACCCCAAACAGGAAATGTGTGAGTTGACTGTTCACTAAACAACTGGAAAAACAAATTATTCTCAGTATTTACTGGATACATCATGTATAGCTCATTTATTTAAATGTTAATGTTTTTTTAATGTATTTATTTATTTTAGTCTTGTCTTCTTCCTCATGTGAGATGGGGGGGGGGGTTCTACATATTTTTTAATTTCTATTTATTTGTTTGTTTGTTTGTTTATTCATAGGGAGCTTAAATCTCTGCCCCTTCCAGGAGGCTCATGTGGCCTAAGATCAGAAAATTAATGAATGGTATTCAATGGGCAATAAAATGCTAAAGTCATATCTGGTTTGTCATGTGCCCTGAATCACACACATGTTGTACCTCATAATAAATGATAATTATTGATGTGTGTTTCAACTGCTTGTGTTAACCAACAGCTGATTCATTTGTGAGTAAAACCCGTTAATAATTTGGACTACACACCTGGCACACATGTGACGTCACCACAGACTCCACACCACAGCTGAGCGGAGTGTGACGTCACATACATTGTCGTCTCTTACTAAGTCCACATAAAATCTAACGTCACATTTGCTTCCCAGGTGGTCTGTCTATGACACATCTTATATTTCTTATTAACTGCTATCATATGTGAATATCAGAGCACTTATCAAACAGAATCAGAATTTAGCTTAACTCGCTCCATTAACTCCCATTCTAATTTTTTGCGAGCTAAACACTCATCGACCGGAAGTAGAAGGGCTTGACTTAGCTTCTCCATTTGTTTGTTTGTTTATTTATTTATGCATTTGGCAGATGCTTTTATCCAAAATGAGTTACAGGGGAAAGTGAGCAGTCAGGCTGTCTAACAACAAAATACAAGAATCTGTTAAAAACACAATAAAAAAAAATACAGTGACCTATTATTATTGTAGTATGTGTATTTTGTATTTTTGTTATTATTTTTTTTAAGTTTTTATTTATTTCAGATTTAGAATGTTTCCATAGTGGAACAACAGAAGGCCATCTCATTCACATATGCAATCATTAAATTCATGTTTTTTTGTTTTGGGTTTATTTATTCTTGTGCCAACACCAGTTCTGACACTGTGAGAATATCAGACTCTAGCTCTGCTTTTGTTCCCATCACATCCTGCTCTGATGTCTCCATCCCCCTCTTTCCCAACTCGTCACACAGTCGATGAGCCAAACAGATTAGTGAGGTCCCCAGGGGCCCATGATGTCATGGAAAAATGAAATACTTACTACTGGAGGATTACTGAGACCATAACAACAGTGCTTTTGGACTGCCGTCCTTTGGCCTGGTACTATTCATGATGCTGTCATGTCGTTGGGTTAATTGCAACAGACTTTATGGAGTGTGCCCCACTGCGAGTCTATGTACTGCAGTTATGGGATGTATGACCTAATGTAACTATTAATTATTTAGTGATGACCATAAAAACGCTGTCCGGTGAGATTAACAGTGACCTCATTCCTCTCCTCTGGCCATTCCATAACATGTAAAGAAATAATGACATCATAGCAGGTTTGTGCTTTTTTTTTTTTAAAGAACAATAACAATATTTTATTAACTGGAAATCATATCAGATGCAGCAAACATAGAATAATTCATTTTCCAAATCCAAGGTGGTAATATTCAAATAATTACATTCAGCCAAAAGAGGAAGAAAAATATTAAAAGCAGAAAAAAGAAAAGAGACAAGATTGAGATTTCAGAAGGAGAAGACTGAGCGGGTGCTGGACTGATGCTGACGCTGGATGTTGTGGGTGTGGGACAGTACATTCATTTTATTTTAGGCCTAACTTCCTCCTCTTACCCTGTTAAATCATAGTGTCTTCTCTTCTGTTGTGGTGAATTGTATGGCTTTGCTCTGTGAACTCTTACAAACCTTCTGTGCGTTTCATTTTAGCGCACGTGCCCAGTGTCACTGTGCACACTGAGATCCCCCCGAGGATTGTGGTGGACGTTTTAATTAAGACCAGCCACAGCAGTGGAGGCTAATGTGGGTTTAAACACAGACCGTCTCTCTCTCTCTCTCTCTCTCTCTCTCTCTCTCTCTCTCTGTGAAGATTACACTATCTAAATGTAGTCCTGCAGCAGTTTTCCCACTCTGGCTCCATCTGTGTTTGCAGTTTTGTCCTGAAATCCACCACTGGGGGGCCAGTGGCGTACTGACAGCGGCTCCTGGGCCCTTTAGCTTTGTTCTAAAATGGTAAGTAGGCTATATGGTGACACGGGTGCCACCGCTAGTTGAATATTCATATGCCCTCCTGCCTTGACACTATCCAACAGATGTTTTGATGTCTTTTTATAGAGCTGGGGTTCTCCCGCTACTATCACACACATACACACACACACACACACACGCACACGCACATGCACAGCAAATCTGGAGCAGTCGTGAGAGCACTTCTCTGTGATAAGTATCCAATGTCAGCACTTGCCTGGAGAGACAAACGAAAACACACACTGCCCAGAGACACACACTCACACCCACTCACACTATACATTGTGGAACATGTTTCACTCTAAAGACATCTGTGTGACAGCAGGGTGCTCCTGTGTTTTTGGCCAACGAAATATAGATCATTTTAGGATGAAACACCTCTCATCATCACATAATCTTCTTTCTTTCTTTCCTTCCTTCCTTCCTTCCTTCCTTCCTTCCTTCCTTCCTTCCTTCCTTCCTTCCTTCTTTCTTTCTTTCTTTCTTTTCTTTCTTTCTTTCTTTCTTTCTTTCTTTCTTTCTTTCTTTCTTTCTTTCTTTCTTTCTTTCTTTCTTTCTCTTTCCTTCCTTCCTTCCTTCCTTCCTTCCTTCCTTCCTTCCTTTCTTTATTTCTTTCCATTTTCTGGGACAGCGAACCTCAAAAATCTTGTGGTAGACATGAGCAGCAGGAGGGGAGTGCAGTGAACAGGAAGGGGAGGGGGCAGATGGAGTGAAAGGGTAAAGAAGACAGACAGGAGAGAAATACGCATCTCCTATTCTGTTCATCAGGTGGTTTTATAATCGTGGTTTAATTGCCTGTCGGCAAAGGTAGCACTCAAATGTCCTCTTAGTTACGTAATGAGCCCCTTGTGGGGGGAGATGGAGTGATGGGAAAGAAGGAGGGGAGAGAAAACATAACAGGAGCAAAAGCAAAGGATACAGACAATGAGGAGTGGGAGGAGAGAGATATGACAGGAGTGAGACAGAAGGGATGGAAAGGGGAGACATTCATCAGGCTGTCTGTGTGTGTCAGCGGAAAATCCTTCTCTAGTCTTACGAGGACTAAATGTTCTCACAAGGATTGAAAGATAAGGAAATTCACCACTTAGACAAGGGGTTAAGATTAGATTCGGGTTTGTTTAAAGTTGGATGGATGCTGCCATAGTCCTCTGAAGTAAATGGAAAAAATAAACACATACATGTGTACGTGAGGGAGAGAACAAGGCAGCTGGGTAAATGAAAAACGCATCATACCAAGGTGCCCGAGCACACTGTCACACACACACACACACACACACACACACACACACACACACACACACACACACTGTCTCACACATGAACACACACTGCCCGCAGAGAGAGCGAGGGGACACTCACAGAGAAAGACAGAGGAAATGCACAGTGGACACTACGAGATGATAAATAGAAAGCAGGAGGTTTAGAGGATGGGGGAGTGGGGAGGGGGGGGGGGCAACAATGGTGTGATCGCGTCACCGCACCAGGACAAAAGCACAACCTCGCCTCTCCACTGTTGTTTTTAATGTCACCCAAAAGGACAATGACGTAAATATAGCGGTAGTGGCTGAAGGTTACAGCACACAGGATGAAGTGCAACAGGATATTTGTCGCCTCTGACAAACTCATGCTCAGTTGAAAAAGAGAAGGATGCTGAGTGACAGCACAGGTGGAGGATGTGATGATGATGATGATGATGATGATGATGATGATGATGATGATGAATGAGGTGATGGAGGAAAAAAAAAAAAAGGTGGCTAATGAAAGGCACAGCATCAATGGTTCCCCCTGAGTTGTCGCTGTCTTTTCCAACTGTCTGTTCTGGTTTGATATGCAGTTTTGAAATCAACCGATTGATCAATATTGTCTCATTTTGTTTTTGTTAATTATGTACGTTGTTATTTTAATTCCACCAACAGCACCAATAAAAACCTCAGCTACAACATACACTGTTTTAAAGGGAATCGCTGCATTGGAGGGGTTTTGGAATGAATATACTGTACAGTGCAAGCTTGAGGAGCTCGCTGACATCTTGTAATACGTTCACACTATCACACTATCACACACACACACACACACACATAAACACAAATGTCAAACATACAGTCTTGCACATTGAGGCTTTTCTAAACAGGGAATCAACACATAACAAGGAGATAGAGGGACTGAATCTGTGCTTCAATTATTTGTAGAAAATAACTACGCACACCAGGCTTTCTTGCTAATAAACACATTCAAATGCACACACATACACACACACAGAGAAGGGGGTTGAGAAACAAGTAGTGTTATATGTGCGCAGGCGGGATGCACTGATGCTCTGGATTTCCTGAGTTGTATGAATGACAGTCCCTCTGGGAGAACCTTAACAGGGCTCCTCACATCACCACTGAGATGGAAGTTTCAGTATGTGGCACATACTGAAACTCTCATCGATGTTTAGCAAACATCATAGAAAAGAAGGAAAGTATAGAATAAAAGGCAAAGCTTTTCAGGAGTCTGTATGAGAGGAAAGAAGAAGAGCAGAAACCAACAGAAAAAACAGGAGCTCTTCATGAGGATCATGACGAATGGCAATAACAAACCGTATCACAGTATCCTCTTTTGAAATAAAAAATAAAATAAAAACTTTGTTCACATTTGTATAATTTTTTTTTTCTCAGTTTGACTATATCACACAGTGATAACGAAGAAAAGGAGAAATCTACAGCCACGTTAGCTTCGTGCAAAAAACCACATACACTGGCACGCCGCATAGGCAAAGAGATCAAAGCAAGACAACGCATACAAAAATATAGAAAATCTCCAATGCAACGTATCTGTTCACAGAAAAAGAAAAAGAAAAAAACAAAAGAAAAGAAAAAAAAAAAGAAAAAAAACACTTCCGGCTTTTCACATTACTTCCTGCCGAACACCTATCACCAAAGGGTCACTTCAGGAACATTCTGTTTGTGTTTGTCATCACTACTGCTGCTGCTGCTGCTGTGTGTGAGTTATTTTTTAAGACAACCAAAGGTCTCATGGCCTCCACAAAGGAATCCACAAAACCCAAAAATATCCAGTAGCTATATTTGATCATTATGGCAGATGTCCATCATAATGATGTTTGGAATAATGTGAACAACAACATGTTTTGAGTGATAGAAAACTAGTACATTAAAAGCATATCATTTCTGTCATATCATTTGTGACAAATCTTTTTTTCTTTTTTTCCTTTTTTTTTTTTTAAACTTTGTTATTTTAAAATACATACTATGTCCTGTCACCTTGAAGACATTCCAGCATTTGCTCATAATTGGTAGTGACAGGGTTAAATAATTTGGCATACTCAGCAAGCCATGCCTGAAAGGATGCTATTTTGTCTCTTGCAAAGGAGAGGGGAAGGTAAGGGTAGGTCCCAGGATGCAGTGTCAACCTGCCCACTGGGAGGGGCGGGAGGGTATGAGGGGGGGGGGGGGTTATACAGAACAGCTGAGATTACGAATCGTGCTCAAGACTGGATCAGCCCATCGATTTCAGCACTTGCAAAACACATGCAAAGATAAATTAGAGTTTTGGACTCAGTCATTCTGTCTGCCTGTTGGTGGCGTCTCATTTTGGAGTAGTTTGTGGTTTTGAGAGTAGAGGCACAGAGCCAAAAAACCTGTGAGCGTCACACTGAAACCACAAGTCACTGGGCTTTTTCCTCTGCTGTCACAAGTCCAGCACTCTTGTTTTCACACTGATAAAAAAAGATTGTTTGGACGCCTTGAAAGAAAAGAGAAAGTGATACATCAAATGTGGACAAAGCAGAGTTACCGGTTTAGGAAGTCGAAAAGGCTAAAGGAGTAACGCAAAGACAGATGATTTATGCTTAAGTCAGAGGAAAACAAACAAACAAACAAACATGCGCAGAGGTTTGAATGTTTTTTAGACGCCATAGAGGAGGAGGAGGAGGAGGAGGAGGGAGAGGGGTGGGGGTGAGGGGGGAGTTGTTGCAAAAAACTATCAGCCCTCCAAATAGACACAGAGAACTTGGAAGGACTCAACACTGAGGTGAGGAACAGAGAACTCATTGGTTGCTCGTCTCTCCCACCCTCTCCTCCTCCTCCTCTTCCTCCTCTTCTTCCTCCTCCTCCTCATCCAGAGACACAACCCCAGAGGAAGCCACGTCGGAGACCCTTCTGCGTGGATCATAGTCGGGTGGGTATTCGACGCCACTGCCCTCTGTTTCCACCTGGCACATGGTGTTTTCATAGTCCTTACAGGGGGTGTCGTCATCCTCACCAGGTGACAGGTACGTCTCAGAGTAAGACATGGAGTAGCATGGAGAGTCCTGACCGCCACAGGACCTGACGCCCCGCCCACTGCCACTCCCACCCCCTCCCAGGCTGTGGAACCCACAGTCTCCTCCTCCTGGACCACTATGCCCCACCCTCTGAAGTCGGGACAGCAGCAGCTCCTCCCCTCCTTGTAACGCAGACAGGATCTTTGCGGCGAGCTCGGCTGCATTGCTGTGGGAGTGGGTGCCGCGTTGGCCGCCTAGGTCACGTAGCAGTGGATGATGCTCATCCAAGCTACACAGGCTGGAGCAAAGGGTATCTGGGGAGCCTGCCGTGGGGGAGGGCTCTCCACTGCCACCTCCCTCTCCACCTGCCAGGCCTCCTCCACTGTCACAGTAGTGCCCTCGTAGACCCAGGTGTTGGCAAAGCTGGCTGTGGATCAGGTCCTTCAAGTAGGGAGGATATGATGGGACATCTACAGCCAAGGACACACAGGAGACAGTCATGAGAGACCAAACTTCAGATAAAACTTTCCTATTTGTAGTAGAAAAACTGAGGCAAATTTGTCTTTCTAGTAATTAAGTAGAGTACATGTTATGTATTTAATGATGGCTGTTGAATTTCTGGACACTGATGGAACTCGAGAGAAACATTTTGGTGAGTGAGTTTGTTGCCACATAAAAGCCTTTCTTCATATTAACAGCAATTAACCTTTATTTGGTATAGAGGGACAATATACATTAATAAACAATTTTTACCCATTTTTAGCCAAAAGGCTCATTTCCAATGATAGTCCCCCTGCCAGAAGGATCCTGGCAATAATTATGTGTGTGTGTGTGAGTGTGTGTGTAACTGTGTTAAATAAAATGTTTTCTTAAAGCAAATGACTGCCTTTGCTAAGTCATATTTTTATTATTCCACTAAGGAATGATAAAGTTCTGTTTTGTCTGTTTGTCTTTTAGCAAGATAACTCAAAAAGTTATGGGCGGATATGGCTGACATTTTCAGGAAGTGTTGATTCTGGCACAAATAACAAATTATTAAATGTTGGCGGTGGTCGGTAGAGGTGACGTATGGGGGGGTACATATGTGTACTTTGTCTATGCAATAAGATGATCGCCATGCTATGGCTATTGCTAATATTAATTCTCCCTTTGACAAGTAGTTTATTCTTGTCAGTGTTGATCAAACATCTTTATAACACTGGGAGTTCATAAGTTACTATAATTTGGAATTAAATTTCAAGTTATAATAGAAAGGGGAAAAAGAAGGATATTTAATGTACAAAAAAACCCCAAATGCTTTCACAGATTTAGAGTTCACCTTTAACAGCAAAACATGCTTGCAAACAAAGTCCATTTGGGGAATGGTCTTGCTCTATAGTAGACTGCACCCACCACTAAAAACGTATTAAAGTATTGGAGCTCAAAGTCTGACTGAATCAGATTATTATTGACTGCTTTAACATCAAATATACCTGTGCATAAGATATGCTATTCTCTAAAAGGCCGTTACAGTAAAGGAAGAAGCTATTGGTTAATATAAAACTTTCAGAAGTGATCTGAATGACATTAACCCTGTCAGTGTAATCAAGATGAAAGCCCTGGGGGACACACATACATGGAACTATGGTCAAACACACTCTGTGTATTTATAACCTGCTCACACACCTTCCTCACAGAGACACAATCTCTGCTGCAAAGGAAATGATATTAAATTTGCAGGAGGGATATCAAATTGCGCCGAGGAACAAAAAAAAATGTCGACAGCAGATGAAAACTAGGGCACTGGGACAATGAAAGATACACAGAGCAGTGGGGGTGGTGGAGAAAATGAGAGGAAGTGTGTGCAGGATGGTGACGCTAGGGCACAATGTGGGGAAAAGAAATGTGATTTAGCTTTACCATGGCTACAGTGCACCAGGGTGTGTGTGTTTGTTTGTTTGTGTACCTGTGCTCTGTGTAGTGGGCTCGTTGGCAGGCAGGAAGTCTTCATCATATGAGTCATCATTGGACTCGTCGCCGTCCACAGAGGACCAAGCCCTCAGTTTTGCCTCAGCTATGGCAAACTGCTCCGCCACACCTGTGCAGACACACGCAACACACATAAGCTGCACATGTACACAAGTAAATATGAGTTGTCATGGCAACAGACAAGCAGTGTGTTCATTGTGTTTCCATGTCGTGCAGCTCTATTAGATTGGCAACTCTCTGTGTGAGAACAAAGAGCACAGCATAGCATTAGACTGGACAGAGACAGCGTTCCCATTACATTCAGCATCCAGGCATTTGGTCGGTCCACTTAAGATGGCTGTCACAGAGTGTCTGACAGAGTTGTTATGCAGGTTGCATTCCTGACAGTGCAGAGGAGAAAGCAAAGACAAAATGCTATAAAAAATAAACAAGCCTTCCAATTGTGGTCAGTGTGTCACAGTCCTCAATGAAAATGATGTTAAAATATCACAGCTTTTCTTGCTTTCTCCTCAGTAGCAAGGTGTGGACTGGAGTTGATCGTCACATCAATAGGTGAAGGTCCAATTAGAAGACAGAGGCAGATGATGTTGCACAGTCTAACCCATTTGTTTGGGGTGGAATCACCTCAGAAGATATTGTCAATTCAGGCCCAGAATTTGGGGCTTCTTGTGCCTGAACCCTATGGGGTTGTAGTCCACAGAAACCAGTGCTGGCTTTTGTATTTGCATGTTACCTTTATAAATTACCGAACTGAGACCAAATGAATTTTCAAACCTTTTTTTGGAGATATCAATTCAACAAAAACAGAGAGATTTTAACAAGAGGATAAATATACATATTCCAAAAACAAGTTTAAGGTAATTCAGAAACAGTATCTCCATTTCAAAGTTATTCTGTCTGTTCTGTTTTCATTTTAATCATAGAGGTCTGTGTGTTTGTGTCTGCCTGAGGTGACTCAGCATGTGCCAGAACCATTCAGCCACAAGGTCCAAGTGACCGAATCACCTCCAATCATCATCAGCAGTCAGCCAATCACAGAACAACACTTCCTCTCCTTTTCCCTTTATATGCATCCTCTTCATCTATCTGTTTTGTATTCCTCGCTGTTCATCTTTTAGCTCTCATGTCACGGGTCTTTTTTAAACCCATTCCTCTCTTTCAATCAAATCTCAATCAATCGACTTCACCAACTTTACTTCTTACCCACCATTCCCCTTTTTTCTTTTGCGGTGTGAGCTTTCAGCCTTGTCCCTCACTTCTCATTTTGATTTATATCCCTCTCGCTCTCTTCTCTTCTCCCTTGTTCTCGTCATGTCTCTCTATCCCGTGGTCAATGCTCAGTATTCATACATTGTCTTCCACAGCGAAAGATCGATGATCTCATTCATCTAACACTGTAGCTGGACCCTGAACTTTCCTCACAAACCCTTTCTCATCCTTGACTGAACGTAATCACGCAGGCTGCATTTTTGTTCTATTTGGAACTTTTTAAGAATTCCTTTAACTCACGAAGAAAGATGGTTCTCACCTAGATAAACCACTTTTATGATTTCACCTACATACTGCACAGAAAAGACCAAAAGAAAAAGATAAATACATTAAGAATACCTACCAAAAGACACTGTATGACCTACATTTCAAATATGTAGGCTGTGTCCTGGATTTAATTTTGTTTTATCTGCATTTGTGAACGAAAGTACCCTTCACACTCTTTTGAAAAGTGTTAATAACAGCTCCATTTTAGCAACACTTGGAACATCATCAGGTCAGAAAGTGTCACTTTGGTATTGTACACACCACTTTTACTTTTCATGTAGATGCATGAATTTGTTCATGTTTTCCTGCATTCTATTCTGTTAAAGGTTCAAGGTATCTTTATTATCCTCAAAGAGCAATTTGTTCTGCAGCCAGCAGTGCAATCACACTCAGACACAACACAAAAACAAGTACAATAAATATAATAAATCAGGGGTCTCATACTCATTTTCTTTCAGAGGCCACATTCAGCCTGATTTCATCTCAAATGGGTCGGACTTCTAAAATAAAAGCATAATATCCTATGAATAATGACAACTCCAAATGTTTTGTTTGTTTTAGTACAACAAAACCCATTACTTTATATAAAAAAGTACATTTGTAAACTATCCAAACAAAAAAGATATGCATTTATTTAAATTTTCTTCAGAAAAAAATAAATGCATTTTTAACAATATTTTGCCTGAACTTATAATTTCTACATGTGCATTATGGATAAGCTCTACAAAGGCACTAACCATTTAGTAACAGATACAGAACATTTTTCAATTTATGCTTACTTTTTGGTATATATTTCAGGTTGTTTGTAAATGTTATGTTATTTTTCACACTAAAATGAAGACAAAAGAAGTTGGATGTACAGGATGTACAGTGGATCCATTTTTCATCCACTCTCACATTTGCACTGTGGTAGTGGTGAACTAAATATGGGGCAGACCTTTGCACCTACAGCCCCTCTGACCACCACCAAACATTCATACACCAGTGTTAGTAGCAGCATTACAGTGTTTTGCCTAAGGACACAACAGCACATGGCTCGGACAGAGCGGGATTCCAACCACCAATCCTTTGGTTATTGGACGACCCACTCTACCTCGTGAGCCATGGAAAAAGTGCACAAATCTGACTTTTTCTCAGATGTTTAGGAGCCACATACCTGTCATGATGGATGTAAAACTAATGAAAATCGGATTTAATCCTTTAAAAAGAAAGTCCACCTGCACTATAAGGCTGTGTTCTTCTGATATAAGGAAGATCCAAGTAAAATTAAATAATTCAAGTTAGTTAATTATTCTGTTAATGCCCTTCATCAGGTACTGAAGTTGGTCCCCCAATGCCATCACTGCTCATGCTAGGTACAGTGGTAATGGATTAGGATGAGTCAATTTAAGAGAAACAGGGATAGTAAGATGAGTGATGAGTACATGTTACATATAAATTTAAACACAGGAGTTCTTTCAACACCAGACTGATTGCACCACGATGTACCACAGAAAATCTTTCCTACCTGTGTTCATCAAACAGCATAACTCCTCCCTCTGAGTGTCAGTTAGTGACTCTGGACTATGTGCAACATTTCCTTCTGTGCAGTAACCATATTTATAGCAACATTATGCAATAACCTTGACTTATTTTCACTGTGTATGTATTGTATATTTGTTATATTTATTCAGATGATTCTATATTCGATTGTAATTTTTATTGTCTAATGTTTATTTTTGTTTATTTTATTTGGGGTTTTTTTACCTTATGACTCTTTTATTTGAACACGATCATCATGAATAGGTTTTCTTGGAATGAAAAGTTAATTCTTGATTCTAATCTGGGCTTGATTTTTAATGGAGTAAATCCCTAAGAATAGTTTGAAGACCCTTTATGACCACAAACACCAAGACCCGGAGGGTTACTGGGGCCCCACCCCAGAGCCAAGCCAAGGACTGGGGCCCGTGGGCGAGCACCTGGTGGCCGGGCTTTTGCCCATGGGGCCCAGCTGGGTCCAGCCAAAATCAGTGACATGGGGTTGTCATCTCGTGGGCTAACCACCTGCGGTGGGAGGCAGAAGGGTCCGGTGCATTGTGGATTGGGCAGCAGACCAAGGCGGGGGTCTTGGCAGTCCTATCTCCTGGCTTTAGGGAGTAAATCAGATTTTCAATAGGTGTATATACATCATGAGTGTATGTGGCTCCTAAACATCCAAGAAAAAAATCTGATTTGTGCACTTTTTCTACGGCGTGCACAGAACAAGACTCCAACCACCAGTCTGTCGGTTATTGGACGACCCGCTCTACTGACTGAACCATGAAAAAAGTGTACAAATCAGACTTTTTCTTGAATGTTTAGGAGCCACATATCTGTCATGTTGTATGTACAACTATTGAAAATTTGATTTACGTCATTAAAAATCAAGCCGACCTGTACTATAAGGTTATACCATCCCATCTTTCCATTGCTATTTCACACACTCGGTCATATTCACATGATGTACTAACACGACCAGTGACATTCATGCGGTCTGTTCAGTCACCCACACTAACACCATGGCCAGGCTACAAGGAGACAGTTGCCAAAAATAATGAGAGCAGTCAGCACAACAGGCAGCTCCCTGATGGGCCGGACAAACGGACTCATGCTGGTAATGTGGGCTGAATGGAAATAAAAAGGTCTAATGGAAAGTATTTACCCCCAACCCACTTTACTGTTAGCCATTTACTATTAAACAGCTGGTATCACATGATATCACAAAGATAAGAGGACATGAGGAGAGGAGATGAGAGGAGATGAGAGGAGAGGAGAGGAGAGGAGAGGAGAGGAGAGGAGAGGAGAGGAGAGGAGAGGAGAGGAGAGGAGAGGAGAGGAAGAGAAGTCATTTGATAAAGGATGATATAAAAGAAAAAAGAAGAAACAAAGGGGAACAGAGAAGGTACAGAGGGAAAAATCGCTCAGTCACGGTGGCACTAGCCAGGAGCAAAACCTTACTGTGCAAATTAACCTTGAGAGTCTGCATTGCAGGGAGCGAGTGAGAGAATGGAGGGAGGGCAAGCAGAGGGGACATGGGTAGAAAGGGAGAAAAAAGGGGAGGAAGAGAGAGAACAGAAACGAGGGGACAATGTGAACAGAAGAAAGGGGGTAATGAGCACAGTGGGCAGGACTGAATGAAAGAAAAGTACGGTGAGTAAAAGTAGAGCCAGGAGTTGTGGGTGAGGAATAGTCCTGACTCCCAGAATGTCATCTGTTGGAATGAGCACCATGATTTCAGTTGCATAGTGACTGGGTTAGAATTGTCCTTCCTTCAACTATATGTGTAAAACATTTCTTGAAAAAAAACCTCTGAGCCACAACTGCAACTCTTTATTTGCTAACTTGAATGGACTTAGTTGGTTTAACTCTGTGATATATACTGGTCACTACAGTGGACAGTTGTTCTACAGTTGTTCTACAGTTGTTCTACAGTTGTTCTACAGTTGTTCTCTTGTATATTCATGGTTTCTGTTGTTTTAGTTCCATATCAGTCAGTTCCTATCATTACTGTAACTTGGCTGTTCTTAATACATGATTTGTACATCAATTACTTGTTATTAATCTGTAATTGAACAAAAACTGTATTAAAAATGTTTTATTTCATAGTGTTCTGATATTGCGTTTTAAATATGCATTTCTTTGCTTCAGAGCTTAAACAAGTTTTCCAGCTGAGTGGACATTTTTACAACTCCATAAAAAAATAGGTTCATTAAAAAGATTTCAATCACGCTGCTTTTTCATTGCCTAAAGTGAAAAAAAAAAACACTGAGGGAAATAAGTTTGACTAAGGTTCTCATAATTCATGCATCAAAGGATTAATACCATAGGTTTACCTCAGATGTTCCACTAAAGCAACGTCTCCACCAACAACATTTTATAAGGTCACCGTCACTGCAGCTCAAAATGTTTAAAGAACTCACCAAGCAACCTAAGTAACTTTTAGTCCTTTTTCAAAACCATAATGGAGGGTGTCAAACGTATCTCCAGTGCTATCATAGTGCTAACAAAGTGGTGCTATGCAAGCGTGAGTAAGGACAGTTATTTTTAGTTTGTGAAGAATACTTAAGCACACACATCTAATGTGACTGCTCAGTTTTACACTTAGTCTCTGTATTAGAATATGTTGATTTTGACTCTTCATAATTGTTTCTAATAACACTGGTCTACAAGTAAAAAGTTTCTGGAATAAAACTGGTGAAATTTTACCACATGTGTTACTGATAAAGTAAACGCAAGATGCTGGTTGGCTCAAGTTTTCAAGATAAGTCTGGGGTCGAAATGTGAAATTCTTAGAATGAATAAGAGAATAGGTTTTAGTCCAAAGGAATATTGGTCTCAGATCTACTTCAAACCATTGTCTGCACATTATGATCCATTCACTTTACAGGTTCTTTCTAGTGGAATAGGGAAATATTGATACCACTGTAGCACAAGGAACAAATGATCACATTTTGGTGGCAATCAGTGGAGGTATGGGAGGGGGGGGATACATGGGTGTGTTTCATAGTCAAGATAACTCATAAAAATATGGATGGATTTGCCTGAAATGTTGATATTGGCACAAGGAACACATGATTACATTTGGGTGGTGGTCAGTAGAGGTATGTGTGTGTGTGTGTGTGTGTGTGGGGGGGGGGGGCATATATGAGACTTTCATTCAGATGGTCAAGGCAGACCATTGCTCACAGAAGTGAAAGGGTGGGTGGGGGCTGGCCTGCCTTGGCTGAGTCTGCACTCTCTGAGCACTTTTCTAGTTACTTACACTAATGTCCATTGTCTGACACATAGACAGCAGTGCGGCTTCTCACCTCACAACCTTCACACAACAAACAACTGTTGTATCAAAGCACAGAGTACGGCTGTTAACTAAAGTACCAAAAAAATAAATAAAATAAAATAAAAAATATATGTATATATATATATATATATATATATATATATATATATATATATATATATATATATATATATATATATATTTATTTATTTTCACAAGGTGATGATATATTCATATATCTATGAATGACAAAAAGTCTCCATAGAACTGAAATGTGGATATTTCTCCATGGGCTCATCCTAACAAAAGACCCCTGTCATATTAGACTTTTGATCCAATGTCACTGCAGAATTATTGATTACACTAGTCTTCAGAGGGCGGTATGGTGGCTGAGTCACCACTCAGCACTCTTGCCTCACAGCAAGAAAACCTGGGTTTGATTCCCAGACCGTGCAGGCCTTTCTGTGTGGAGTTTGCATGTTTCTCTCTCCGTGTCTGGATGGGTTTACTCCAGGTGCTCTGGTTTCCCCCATCACCCAAAAACATGTTTGTTAGGGTCAAATCCTCCAGTCAGGTGATTCTAACCATGAGCCTGACTCCACAGCAGGACATGGGTCCCCGGGTGCCGCACATGGGTGCCCACTGCTCCTTACAGGTGCCCCAAAGGCATCAAGGATGTGTTAAATGCAGAGGACAAAGAAAGTATTTACCTTTTACCACTGACCTACAAGTAAAATGTGTATGGAGTAAAACTCAAGTCTTAAATGCTGGTTGACTCAAGTTTTTAAGATAAGTCCAGGGTCAAACTTTTTAATGTGTAATCATTACGTTAAAGTATATTAATGCTGGGTTTCAAACACTCATGTAAAGGTCAGCTTCTAAGTCTAACCCCAACCACCACCCACATATTAAAGCACATTTAGAACATTCCACTGAGATTTTATGACATGTTGTTCATAAGTATTTTGTCTGTTCAGTTTATTTAAAACTGCACACCTTCCTCCTTTCCCATGAATAAACTGTACATGGCAAAGACCACAGAGAAGAGTAACAGGACCCCTTAATACAGCAGAGCATTTAGTACAACAAAGTAGTATTAACTAATTTATCTTGAGAACTTGAGTTTCCTTTACCACTTACATATATGAGGTAAAATTTCATGAGTTTTATTCCTGAAGCATTTTACCTGTAGACCCAATATAATCCAACCTAAATCACCATATATACATTTCTGTGTTTTTTATTTTTTAATTATCATAACAGCATAAGTCTTAATCATCTTAGTGTATTTGTTGCCACTAAAATCTTTTTTAGCCTTAATTTAAAGTACAGTAGAAAACACATTTCTTCTGGAAAGCTCCTTGCATGTAATAATTAGTGTTGTCAAAAGTAATGCATTAACACAGATGAATCCATCATCCAAAAAATAATCAGGGGGAAAAAATAATTTAACACAATTAACCCATCTGCAGCAGAATGACTTTGAATGTCTCTAGTAATGCATTTCTGGCAGTTTGTCAAAGTAGAGTTAGCGCTGTGCATGAACAAACAGCCAGTTGATCCAGTAGTGATAAGCAGCAGAACCAACATATAAAGATGGAAGAACATAAACAGCACATTGGCCTCTGGATGGAAGGAGTTTAATGAACACGTTCAGTGCAATATTATTCACAATATTTATATATCTTCATATGTCTAAAGTAAATATTAAACAGGAACTTCACCAAACTACCCTACATATAAATGATAATAATGGATTTATACAGCGTTTCTTTGGCCACTCAAAGTACTTTAGATTAGTGACCCATTATTCATTCACTCTCACATGCTCTCTCTGGTGGTGGTAAACTACATTTGTATCCACAGTTGCCCTGGGGCAGACTGACAGAAGACCACCAAACAGTAATACACCAGTGTGAGTAGCACTGGAGGCAAGGAGAGTAAAGTGTCTTGCTCAAGGACACAATGGACAGAGCTGGATTTGAACTGTTAACCTTTCAGTTATTGGACAACCTGCTCTACCAACTGAGCCATGGACTCGTGTAGGCACTTGGTTGCACTATTTGTGGGAATGTGAAAAAAAAAATCAGCTGTTCTTGAAGGCAGAATGTTTAAGTATTAGTACAACAACAGGTAAAATGATAAATAGTCTCTTACTCTTATATTAACACTTTTCCACCTTCAAGGAACTTAAAGCACTTCACATCGGCCATTTACCCACAACACACCAGGGGGTGGATGCCACCGAGCCTACTGGGATCAGGTTAGGATTCAGTATCTTGCCCAAGGACACTGTGACATATGGACAATCAGAGGCAGGATTCCAACCACCAACCTTTCAGTCATCACATGAACTGCTCTACCAACTGAGCCACAGCTGTTACCAGTAAACCCATTGGTATCTCTGATAGTGAAGGTCCCTGCTGTTTTAAAAGGAAATGAGGATGTGATTCAGTCACTGTTAATATTAGCAAGGACATTCATAATGGTCAAATGGGCTGGAGAAGATCCAACTTTTAATTCAGTTGTGGAAAGCTCTGATCTCAGAGGTTGTAATCCTGGTAAAACTAGAACACTATATTAAAAAAATTACTCGTATTTTCCTGCAGAGATGGAGGAAGTTACTGGACCATTTAGGAGTGCAGTAGAATTTGGACTTGAATACATAACATGATGGATGTGTGTCCCTTTTTTCTTTCTCTCTTTGTCTTCCTTTCCACTTTAATTGTAAAGAAATACTATTTTTGATTCCCATACTTATGTTTTACTGTATGATATGAGCTATTGTTCAAATATTGTGTTCTACTTCAGAGCACTAGTGATATTACACCAAGCAAATATCACATTATCACATACACCAGTCTTGTTGCATCATTCAGTACATTTACATGCATTTAGAGAAGTTCAAATTATTGCCTTAGTCCGACTAATATCGAAGTTTTCAAAGTCATGTAAACACCTTAATCGAAGTATAATCAAATGGAACTGGAGTTTTAGAAGTCGGACTAACCAAGTCAGATAATGTGGTTCTAATTGTGTTTCTCCAAGCATGTAAACACCACTGACTGACCTGGACACGCCTCCTTCAGGAAGTGACCACCATGTGAGTGGGTTACCATGACAACATGTACATTACGTGTAATAAGTCAAGAGTGTACAATATGTAAGAAATACACTGAGCTGCTGCATGGTGTTGTTCTCCTGATACTAAGTCTGCTTCAAATCTTCTGAGTGTGTTTACTGATTGTTATTTTTCTATGGTGTAACCAGAAGAATAATAATGCAAAAGGGTTTGTAGCGCCACCTAGTGTCTGGGAGTGGAACAATACTTTGATTTTCTCACTGCACGTGTAAGCTCAGCTTTCTCAGGAACTCTAGTTAAGTCCTTCGCTCGATTAATGCCAATTGCTGAAATTAAATCCACATGTAAATGTACTGATTGCAACTTCAATTCTTGTCACCTTTAAAAAAAATAATAATTGTGTTTCTTTATAGCACAAATTTATTCACTTCTTTCTTGAATCTGTTTTGCTCATGAAAAACACAATGCAATTAATACGGACTAAAAATAAATGAAATGTAATTGTGATTATTTGAAATTTAATCCCCAGCAAACGTATGATTAAGCTGATTAAAAATTGTAATCATTTGGCAGCACTAGTAATAATCTGAGCCACAACAGACAAACAAATTCTCACCGGCTGCAAAACGCGCCTCCTGCTCTCCCTCGGTGAGGTCAGAGTATGAGTTGAAATCTGATTCCAGAGCTGGAGTCTCCATAGGCTTACACCAACCCTTCCACTCTATGAGATGGGCTACTCTGCCCTGAGCCATGGCTGTAGGCTTCGTCACATGGTCCTTCACTACCTGGGAAATGCCTGAATAACAACAACATCTTCAGTGTACATATTTGTATAATACATATTCATCAATTGGCTGCATTTGAGTAATCTGTACCACTCACCATGCAGGGAGGATCGTGCTAATGCAGCAATCTCTTGAATGGTCAGAGCTCTTCTTGATTTTGGTAACATTTCAATGGTGTCATCAACATTCACCTGAAATGACAGACGGAAAAAATATATATACATTAGTCAGGGAAAAACCTATGCAGTAACTGAAGTCAGTATGAACAGCATCCAGTTTCTGAATACTCTACTATGACTCATAGGAGTCCACTGCTATCTGTTGAAGGTAAACCCTCCTGTGTTCAAAGTACATCAGCTACATCTGTGTACCTCAAGGCCGCAAAAACAGAGGGTATTTTTGATCAATGCTTTAATGAGTCACAAGCTGTATGCCAACAAAGACACGAGGGCATGTGAGGTGTGCATATACTGATGCACGCTGAGAGGAACAATCGATTACAGGCTACTCGAAAAATACGACAGTGTTTATGTTCTATCGTAGCCTGTACAATATTAAAGGAAGTGACTTCATGCTTCCAGAATAGAACAGAATAAAATGTTACTGATAAAGAAAACTCAAGTCTTAAATGCTGGTTGGATCTAGTTTCCAATATAAGTCTGGGGTCAAAATGTGAAATTACTAGAATGAAGAAGAGAATGGGTTTTAGTCCAAAGGAATATTGGTCTCAGATTTACTTCAAAACACTATCTGCACATTATGATCCATTCACTTTACAGGTTCTTTCTAGTGGAATATTTACAAATCTATTGTATACATGTACATAAACCACCATATATGTGGAATAACACACCAACAAATATATTAAAAACATGAACTAACCAGCACTTTTGTCATTTATTTTCTGATTCATTTTATTAAAGTATGTAAGATTTAGCACATTTAATGTCTGAAGCAGATACTTTCTAAAAATAAAAATGGTAGAGCAGCGTTAATTTTTTTTTTTTAGCAAAATCCTACGAGGATGGATGGTTAAAGTAGAGATCAAGTATTTAAGGTCAATTATTTGGGGATTAGCTTGTTCTGAAGCTGTCTGAGTTTACTTTCATAGCTGTCTGTTTATGTGTCAGTGTGTTTTACATGCATTTGTCAGATATTCCTTTGTTAAAGTTCAGTAATTGAAAAAGCCTCAGAATCCCCAAAGTGATACTGTTGCCTAATAGTAGTTACATTCACTTCTGCTGATTTGTTAAATGGGCCTGAGGGCTAATTAGCCAACTAATGGTTTGTTCAGGGAACTGAGCTGACTCTTCTCAGGCAACAGCTCACTGTACTTTGCTGTATCCATTAGAGGAAAGTTAGCATTTTGTTCTGGCTCTACGTTTTTTTCAGCTACACATTTTCAAAGGCAACAAATTTGGTTGAGATTTTTTTATGCAACTGCAAATATCCAATACTGGGAAAGTTATTTGATGAAAAGAAAAAAAAATACTTAGTATTCAGTTGAAGCTAAACGCCTCACAGTGAAGTAATAGAATCACATGGTGGACAAAAGATTGACCCCCCCCTCTCTCTCTCTCTCCTCCTAGTCTGTCCTCTGTCAAATCAGTCTGCTCTGTAAAGTCGGACCACAGAGGGAGTATCGAGTGTTGACAAGTTCTTTTGTCTGCTAACTCTTTTTATAGCATTACCTGTTCTCACGTGGGAAATGGGGACGTCAAAGGTAAAGGCCGCATGCGGAGCTGAGACTACAGTGTTGTCATCTAATATGGGTCAACACACTTGGCTGACTGCGCAATTTGATGATGGTTTTAGTCGGACATGCATATCTGGTACAGACAGGTACAGATTGTGCCCAGCTCTGTGTTGAATGATCACAGCTCTTTGAATCTCAAGTTTCAAATGCTTTCATTTGGAGAGAGAACAGTGGAATCCCTCTGTGTACATTTTACATTCACAAATGTCTCTGAACAAAGCTGCAAAGTGTTGTTTTCTCACTTTTATATTGTACCACACACAGAGAATGACTCTTCAAATGAGGAAAATAATGTCTCTGTTTATTTCAGCTGAAGTCAGGTCCCTTTAACCTTCCAGTTGTCCACATATTCTGTATATACCCCCCATGTCCTGCAGGTCAAAATGACGTGTCTTCACTAAACCCCCAATATAAGCAGCTTAATTGAATGGGAAAATCTTAATTTGCTTGAAGAAAGAACTTGTCATGCATTGCAAATTGTGTGAATACCTGAGTTTTCCCTCTTCACCTGAAGAACGACTGTATTTATTCAACACAACACTTGTTGCTATTTGGGTCAACTGTCGTCTATGGCACCGTTAAATCCTCTGGGAATCCACAAAGGGTTAATATTGTTCTATTTGGGTGAGATCAGAGGGTTAATATTGTTTCATTTGGGTCAGATCAATAGGTTAATATTGTTTCATTTGGGTCAGATCAATAGGTTAATATTGTTCCATTTGGGTCAGATCAAAGGGTTAATATTGTTCCATTTGGGTCAGATCAAAGGGTTAATATTGTTCCATTTGGGTCAGATCAAAGGGTTAATATTGTTCCATTTGGGTCAGATCAAAGGGTTAATATTGTTCCATTTGGGTCAGATCAAAGGGTTAATATTGTTCCATTTGGGTCAGATCAATAGGTTAATATTGTTCCATTTGGGTCAGATCAAAGGCAGTACAGTCCAGCAGAAGACCACCTGCCTGGTCTTGTTTATGTCTGTTACAGATTGATCTGAGACTGAACTAAAACATTCTCACATTCTGTGGAACTAACTCTGTGACTGTGATTTACACTCAGTTTGACTGTCGGGTCATTTTGACCTAAAGACAACCTTAGTACCTTTTTTGTAAAGCTGACATGGAAATGTGCATAAAGGAAACAATTCAGTTTTTCTAATGTTGGGGTCAATCTAGAAAAAAACATCAAATATCAGGTTAAAAAATATATAATTTAGGGGATTTTTTTTTTGTTTGTTTGCTTGTTTGTTTTTAACACAGTAGCATGTCATTTTGACCCGAAGACAACAGGAGGATTAAATTTAAATCTTTCTTTTTCGGTCACTGCTCAATACAGACATTTAATTTGCAAAAAGAACACGAGACATTGTAATAAAGTTAATTAACCCCTGAAGCATCGCCTTGACCATGTCCTGTCTATTTCAGTTAAAACCAACAAAATAATAGTTGAACAACAACAAAATTATCTATCGGTGGAGGAGGTGGGGGTACAGATGAAGGGGGGATCCCAAGTTTGCGATGGTATCATCTGCTACCACGAGGCATGATAATCCTCTTGTGCCGCAGAGGAGCTCACAGATCAGCAGGAGGATAATCTGGGGGAGACATGACATATACCCTGGAGGAGATTTAGAACATAATGTTTTGTTGATCTTTCATTAAAAATCACACTTTGAGTAGTCAGTGTTACCCACCCCAGCACAGTTTCTTTTCACATTTGTAAAAGGTTGTCCTGAGAAGTCATACCAAAATGGTGTAGGAGGCTTTCATTACATCTTTTGGGAACTCACACACTCCTACCTAAATGAATAAGCTGCTTTGGCCCTGAAAACATGAAAGCATTATTATTATTATTTTCAGACTCCTCCATATGTATGTGTAGTATTTAAAACACATTTTTCATTGATAAGAACTAGATCCATGTAGACAAGCTTGCCCTATTTAAATGTTAGAGACACATAATGGACACGTCTGAATATTCGATTCACATATTTGGGCATCAGGGTCTAAGGCTGTGCTTTTAAGCGTCAATGTTCCTGACAGTTCCAGTTAACAGCAGAGCCTGCTGCCGGCGCTGCTACTCCATTCATCGTCCTACTCCCCTCCTGCGCTCCCCCACTGCCCTACTGAACAACAGAGGAAGCAGAGGAAGAAATGACTCAGATCAGAGAGGGCGTCTCAGTACGGCTGCTCTGCCACGTCTTTACCCTCGCACTAACCCAGCATGTAGCAGACACACACATCAAAATATACAGCTATTAGTCCCTAATTACAAGCACTGAAGCCCTTACAGTCTATAAATCCTAAACAACTCTAGATTTGGCACCCATAAATATCTGTACAAACACTACAAAATGCACACACGGTGTTGAGAAGCTATAAATCTTCACGCTCCGGTGGACACAGACAGTCGAGCGGCTGTTATGATGCTGCTCAGGCTCAGTCTATGGCTTTTAAATCATTGGGTAACTGTTGTCTCCATGACGGACTAATGCAGCCTGTAGACAGCACTGTGCAGAAAAAAACATGGCAGATTCTTCGACACAAGGCGCCTGTGAGGAGCTCGGGGTTAGAGCAGAGCGCAGACTGGCAAAGGATGTAAGATATAAAACTGACCTGGCTGGTGTCTCTTAATCTGCTAAGAGCATTAACACACATGACACACACTCAAATACACGTCAAAGTTTTCTTTATTTGTCTCTGTAGATTTCCATGCAAAGCTGTAATATAGATTTGTTCAATAACACTGGTCTATAAGTAAAAGTAAAAATGCTTCTGGAATAAAACTAATAAAATGTTACTACATGTGTGTTACTTATAAAGAAAACTCAAGTCTTAAATGCTGGTTGGCTCAAGTTTCCAAAATAAGTCTGGGGTCAAAATGTGAAATTCTTAGAATGAACAAGAGAATAGGTTTTAGTCCAAAGGAATATTGGTCTCATTATGATCCATTCACTTTACAGGTTCTTTCTAGTGGAATATTTACAAATCCATTATATACATGTACATAAACCATATATACATGGAATAACACACCATCATATATATACATATTATATAGATAAGGAGGATAAGAGGTGTGTTGGGGCAGACAGTAGGAAGCAGAAGCTATTGGGAGTATTGGTTTGTAAAAGAGGGGTGAGAGTTTATAACTTTACTTCTTCCCACTCCTTTTAGAGTACATAATAAAAAAAATAATATTAATCTTTTTTTTTTACTATGTTGATGATTTTGTGTGCTCAAAATTGAACTGAATCTGAATATATTAAAAACATGAGCTAACCAAAAATTTTGTCATTTATTTTCTGATTTATTTTATTAGAGTATGTAAGATTTAACACATTTAATGTCTGAAGCAGATACTGTACTTTCTGAAAGATTGTAGACCAGTGTAAGAGAAGTTCCACTTACGTTTAGTCTTTATTATTATGTATACATTTTGTAAGTGTAAATGTGAAGCTTTTTTCTGTCATTTCTGAATCCTCTGACATATTCTGACCAGCTTAGATTGTGGCATTTTAAGCTATTAGTATTTTAAATGAGTAACATTCAGGAAATCCTTCCTTCCACAATCCATTGCACTGTTCAATAAATCATAATCAAATCTCATTTGTGCTTTTCACTCTGCATCTTCTGTAAATAACAAATAATACTATAATTACATTGTGTACTACTTTACTTTGCACTACTCAGTTCATTTGTATTTAAGCAATTTTCCAATTGTGGGATCAATAAAATACTTGTCTATTCTATTGTATTCTATTCTATTCTATTGTATTCTATTCTATTCTATCTTAATGTAACAATATTACATTTGTTTTGAGTTTGGATTATAATGTGTGTGAAATGTATTCGAGAAAGCTGTTCTTTATTAAGATAGATTATTTTTATGATGCTTTTTTATTAACACCCCACGAATGTGTTAGTAACATCATTTTTTATTCTAATTTTAGGGCCAATTTCCATGAATAATATAAATCTCATTAGGACTATTATCATGATGATTTAGTCAGGTACTATTGCTCAGTCATTATTTCCAAAATAGAAGTACAATTTGTTTTTTCAGGCACCAGGCAGGTGTACAAACACATACGTTTAGTCATATATGAAGTCATTATGAAAAGGCAACACATGTACGGTTTCAGAGGAACCAACAGGTGCGACCTGTTTCCTCTGGTGTCAAATAACCTGAACAAGCTTACCCTCTCTCAACATGACACACTTCTTTCTGTGCATAAACCTCTCTCCCTTTCTCTTTTTTTCTCTCAACTTTTCCACGATGGGAACATTTCTATGGCAACCGGTCGCCATGGAACAGTTCCTCCCAGTATGCCTGTGTGCCTGATTCACTGATGATGTCAGACATTCTGAGCACCAATGGGCATCCACAATAGCCAAATTAATGGGTCTTGAATGTATCTGACTGCATGTGTTTCCTTTTGTAGACAGAAATGGGCATCAGACAGAAGACATTTGCATCATCAAAGCCAAACCCATAGATAGCATTCTACTAAAAGGTTAATGCGACGCAAAAATCCAAGACAGTTACTGCCTTTGAATGATAAATCGTTGTTATTCTACTTAAAACAATTGCTCCCTCTGAAAAATGTGTATGTAATTGGGGTCTCACGGGTGAAAACATTAGAGAATCTTTCCTCTATTAAAACACTGTGACAAGTCGAGGTGTGCAGCCAGCCTGTCTCTCACAACTCGCCTATTATTTAATAACAGTCACATCCATGAAAAAGAAGAGGCTGCATTTCATGATGGATCGCTTAGGTGCCACTAATCGTCGCCTGGCTGGGTGTCTGCAACACATCACATTCACACCCAGATGGTATACACTGGTGGGGTCATCATCCTCATTACAACCACCACTACCATCATCATCATCATCACCATTATTATCATCATTACAAATTTCAACATATTCTACACTGACAAATCCAGCTTCATTAGTTCTGACAGTTCTATTCAATGTGGTGTAACTGAAAACTACAAGGTTTTAAAAACCATTTCACAGCATCAAGATTGCAAGGGGGGAACACCTGGTGTTTGGATCTAGATAAACACTCATGAGAGCAACTACAAATACCTCACTGTAGAAATGCAACCAGGCATGAACAGTGCAGTTACTGTTCTCACTTGTTGGGCAGTACTTTTGCAGATTATATTACCTAAAAGCAACAAGTGCTCCATTCTGTACCATTGAGATTCCATTTCAAGTGGAAAATGGAAAATAAAAAATATCCAATATCCAATTATGATGAAAGGTGTACAAATAATTACAAACTAACTAGTTACCATTAATGGAAAGTAGAATGAAAATTTTAACTAGGTTTGAGACACATATTAAAGACTGAGGTGACTTGATTAATTAGGTCATTATTAGTCCACGAATGCTTGAGAGAATAATTGTCTGCCTGATGTAGTGAATTACTACAGTAAGACACTGTCATCTTTGATTAGATAGAATTAATGACCAGCTAAGTGGGATACAGTATCATTAACCTGGTTTACACACACAACTGAATTCCATAAGATGTTTACCAATAAAACTGGGTTTCATTCTTATTTGTGTTGAGCTGCAGTTATAAGACAATACAGTCATTGCCTTGAGAAGGTGTTAGTCCACCCTGTGCTACTGGGTCAGATTCAGAGCTCCTTGGTCTTGTTCAGTGGACTCTGCTGGAGTGATGGACTCTATTCTTCTGATGTATTTAATAACATGAATGAACAGATGACCCACAGCAGCTTAGCTACACTTCCAAACTACTGTACACTAAGCTGATTTCTTTAAAGAGAGAGGAAAGGGCACCTCGCTGAAGTCCAATGCGCCCAAAGGTGCTGTCAGAATCAGTCTGCGCGCCAAGCAGGTCCGCGTGTTCCCCAAAAGCGCGAGGTCAGACAGGGAGCTTGATGCGCTCCAGTCCACGCGCAACGAACCGTCAACCGCCACTGTCAGGAGGAAGAGAGCTGTACGTGAAGATTATAGAAAATGAACAAATGTAAAACTCATAGTTGCTCGCTCGAGAAAAATAAATATGATGAACAGCGATGTACGAGTGGACTTCAGGTCATCTGTTATTTTTTATTTTGGAGCAAAATCACCAACTATGAGTTTTAAGGATTGGATAAATCCTTATTATCATGTATTTTGTTTTTAAGTAATAATAGTGCCAAAGTGTAAATCACCATGCCAACCCATGCCTCTAACCCAGGGCAGCCACAGGTGGATGATGAACATTTAAGAAAATGTGATGATGCCGTATCTCACTGCATTTCAGCTGAAAATATCTACACATAATATGAGAATTTTAATATGTGGTGATCAATGTCTATTTGGGACTATTCTTATTTTAATTATCATATAGGCGTTGAACTCTGTGCATAAAGAAGCAGAGCTCTTGCATGGAATTGAGGAAAGAATCCAATATGTGAATAAGAACATTTCATTTCAATAGTCCACATAAACGTTTCATTATAACAAAAGGAAGACAGTTTCTGTAGCAGAGAGTAAAACATAAAACATTTCCAGGCTTTGGGCCATAAGGGTGATTTTCCATCCTGTAATCATATGAATACAGGGCCCTGTATTCACAGAATTGTATTGTAGGACAGGTACTGTGTAAAAACTACTTGTAGTGAGATAACATGAGCTTAGGAGGAAGCGGGAGTACAGACCTTCTTCCATGCACTTTAATGCCATGCCATGTCATGCAGGTAAGACCCTGGCAGCAGCCCAAGCCTGATTTTTATTTTATGAGGTTGGTTCTGCTAGTCGGAGGAATAGAAGCAATATAAAACGTAAAACAAGCACAGAATAAGGCACAACGCCATGCGTCTGGTGGCATTATGCAATTCTAACCTGCCTGTTATTTAATCTGCAACACATGTGGTAGACGTGGCCTGAACACATTGACAAGAGAGACTCAAAAGAAAGTGGGAAACAGTGTTGATACGTAAGCCTATTCGGAGCTTAACCTCTCTACAGTAACTGTTGCCCTTTTTTGTCGTGATCTGAAATCCTCGTGGACCGTGTGCGGGATGTGGATGTGAATGAGCCCACGACCACAGTGCAGCAGAAGGAGGCTTTCAGCACCATGGACAGCTCCGTCCGTTCAGAACATGCAGGATCATGTGACTGAACACTTCCACCATCTGAACACTTAAACCATCTGAACACTTAAACCATCTGAACACTTCAAGTCACATTTGCCAAAACAACAAAAGGAAGAAAGAAAAAAGATGAAGGAGTGGGCCTCTAAATGTCAGTGGCTGTCTCCTCTTTCCAGACCTCCACTGTTGGAAGCCGTTTCTAGTTACTGTTTGTGAAAAGAACAACTCGCTCGATTAGTCGCCAGCACCCATCTCAAATAGTCCAATATCAAGACCAATCACTCATCCCCCCCCCCCCCCCCGAGGTCAAAACACTGCCGTTTAGCGTGCTGAGCTCAAGTTGCCCACCGGTAGAATTCAATATCTGCCGTTTAATTGGGTGTGATGAGATCTGATGCCCTGGGTTTATTGTATCTTTGAATCTAGGCCACGTCGGTCAATGAAAGTATTGTTTAGAGGCGTGAAAGATGCGCACGTGTTGTGCATCACAGTGAATGTCCAGTATGATCAGCCACTGAACCTTGGTGGCCTACATGTTGACTATAAATTAGCCGGAAGCCAGAGGTATTTATGGTTACACGTCAGCAACGAATTCGCATAAAATACTTACAGGGAATTAAAACATTGGCATAGATTGGTCTCCTCATCCGGCGGGGTTTATTGCTTTTTATTTCATTTTTTAATGCGGTGCACAGAGGACTAATAGATCTGAAACTGCACTGCGCACACAAGGGGGGGAAAAAAAAAAGATGTTTTGCATTCACATCTCCCTCAGTCTGTAACACACACACACACACACACACACACACACACACATATCGTTATGAAGTAAACGTAAGGATGCAAAACAAATGACATGACATGGAAATGAATGAAGAGGCTGACTTAACGTTATGAATTGTACTTGTGAGACACCTGTCTGACTACAAGGTGATGCAGACTGAAACTTGTGGCTGCTCTCGTCTTGTGCTCGTGCCTGCGGTCATCCTTCATCTGTGGCTAATTTGTTAATTTGCCAGATGTCTTTTTTTTTTTTTTAATCTTAATTAATCTCCTTCCTCTGAATGTGATCTATGTGAAGCGAAGCCCCCGTAGCTAGTACTTTCTCTTCCTTCAAACCAAATGACTATCTACTGCCGTCTGTAATTTTATTTAGCTATTTATTTATCTTCCTGGGGTCTCTCTCAGTCACTCACGCGCGCTTCTTCTCTTTCTGTAGTTCCGTTGTCGTGGAAACTGCAGATAGAGAGACCTCGGCCGTGAATCTCGCTCTCCTTCATATCTCTCTGGTTCTGTGAAAGACTTGGGAGGAAATCAACACAATTGGGTCAAGACCAAGAGCAGCAGTGTGATGTCACACACACACACACACACACACATAACAGACTAAATGTGTGAGTCAAACAGGTGGCTGTTGTTTTTTTTGTTTTGTTTGTTTTTGTTTTTTTGACCTATACTGTAATCACATCCTTGACGAACACGCAGAAACAGCCCAGATTTACTAGAGATACATGAGACTTTAATTTATTAGGGCATGTCCTTTTACGCACTCCGCGACAAGGAGACGAGGACAAGGCGCCATAATCATCAAGAGACTGTCGAAGCTACGTATTACACAAGCAATTAAAAGGAGGAGGGGGACCTGCAAACATAGATGTGACGGATAAATATCCACTGAAAGCTTGTATATATAGTCTACAACCACACAGAAATGAATGGACCATGATGTTAGTAGATAGATGGATGGATGTGGGTTAGGACTGATCTGTGGAGGCTACAGAGGAGACCCAGGCAGTCAGATGAATAACATTGGGGGGGGGGGTATCTAGGGGAGACACCCGTCAGAGGTCGGGGTAGCACATAGAGGACGGGGCCCTTGGCGACATTTAGCCGCCAGTGGAGCGGATGGGAGACACGGAGAGTGAAGGTGTAAACAACAGTGAGAGCAAATAGATGCGATGGCAACAGGGAGCTTGTTTCTTGGCAACACGAGAACGATCTATTGCTGCATACAATACGTGAGTTATTAGGAGCACGAGCAGCATTTACTGTGGACATCTGTGAGCGTGAACTAATGTGGATATATACGTTTCAGTTTCATGTCTTTCAACATTATCCCCTTGAAACAAACGAGTTAATAACCTGAAGATTGTGTGCGGTGTCGAGCGGACGAGAGGAAAAATGTGTCCTACCTTGCAACTAAACTGGGTCAGCACGGTCAGAACCATCGTATCTGAATGAGTTTTCTGGTCCCAAACAGGAAAAGCCGTTTAGCAGCGCATCCCTCACAGCAGTGTCAAGAAAAAAGCACGTCTGTCTTCTCCGCTCCTGACTGGTGTGTTCACCAAAAAAGCTTCTTGCAACTCTCGTATCATCGCGATGTTTAAAGCTTAGGAGATACCAGCCCCTACTGTTCTTCTCTACCACCCCTGCAAACACATCATTTAACCTCTAATACACCGAAAGCTTTGAAATTGCCACTGGAAACTGCATGTTATGTTTGTATAATGTTCCTTATTTATGTGCATATGATTTGAGCATCATATGTCTCATTATAGTTTGGCCACAGCGTGTTGTGCACCACAAGCACCCAAATCCACTCATACAGTACTATAGCCTCTGCACCCGTGAAAGGCTGCAGCAAAAACAAATGCGAAAATCAGGCTTCCTCCGGCGTGCTTAATAAGAGCAAATTTAAAACAACTCTTACCAACTGGCGTTTTGGAGCTGATACAGCCCATTTTCGCAGCCGCATGTAGAGCCTTTTAGAACGGCAAGTAATTAATTTGTGTTTCCCAAATTCCTTTCGTAACAGACGCAGAGCGTACCTCACTGATGGAAAGCCTCTGTCACTCTCCTCATCTACGGAGGCTCCGCTGGGTTCCGGTGCGCGCTGCTGTACTCAGACCGCCGGAGTGACGCCGAGGGCGGGGGAAAGTCCAGCCATCACTTCTTCTTTTTGTTTCCTGTCTCTTCTTTGTTTCTCAGTAATGTTTAATTCCATATAGTATAAGACTCTGGTGCGTTTGGTTTTAACATAGGCTTGAGTGCAAGTCTTGTGTCTCTACGGGTTATGAGGGTCTCGACTCTACGTCACCGGTTGAAGGAGCGCGTGCTGCGGTTCAGCACCCACTCAGGCGGACAGAGACAGTGGACCGTGGGCATCTGCCTAGTGTGTCGTGCTCGTGGTAGGTTCAGGTGCTTCCCCTTTAGGTGACTGAAGGTCCAGGTCCCTTTTGTCACCCTCTGTGCGCTCTGCTGTCACCAGGCCACCGACTGAACACTTTGAGGGCGACACATTGATGCAAAAAATCCCACGTTAAACGGCTTTTATACAACCTCCAACTTGTTTCCGCCTCTTTATACTGGTTTCTCTGCTGGGTAGAAGCGGAATGAGACGTGATTGGCTGGTGTCATCTTACATGGAGGGTGGGGTTTAGCGGTGCGCTTACAGGAGCAACTGGTCAACTGAAGGATGCAGTTTTCCTCCCAATTTCTATGTGTTACATACCATAGGAAGTGACATTACAATATCAATGCGCATGTTTATTTTAAGTTGACGTGATTGTAACCTGTAGCAGGTCACAGTGATTGGACTGTAGAGTGCACTTGCGCAGAAGGTCAGCTGTTATTTTTCATTTATTCCTGTCGAGAACAATCAAATAGTCCGCAGAAGAAAAGGTCATGTAGGACCTATAAATGCCCATAGGCCTTACACATGGTGCTGTGCGTTGATGCAATAAAAAGGACCATCCAATTATGCCCGTAAACACACATGTGAAGAAAGTGACATTTTTCACACAGAGTCTTAACACGTTTAAGGACATCGGAACCCCATTTCATACACTCCCACACTGTGTATAGTGGCCTAGCTGCAGGCTCATGACGACCTCGAATTCCACGCGACCAAATATGAACAATGTCTCTAAAAATAAAGGTGACATTCTCTGTCCATGTGTGTTCAATCAAAACGACCAATTATAGCACAATGCATTCGAAGAGATTTTTTTTTTTAAATGGAAAACGCTCGTTGTAAAGTCTATTGTGGCCTATTTGGAAACGACCCACTCCTTTTTCCAGGCAGGTCGACGCTGAAACATCTTTATCCCCCTGCAGACTCTCTTAACGCCCACCAGGGCTCTAAACATAGATGTGCAGAACTGCTGACCCACGCGGACGCTCCTCGGTTAAAAGAAAACGGGTCCGGGGCCCTTGGAGAGCCCACCTCGATTCAATCATCCCCTAAACAGAATAATGTATCACAAAGGGTCCTTGAGTCTAAAAGCACTCTGACTTAAATAGCATAAATTACATTTACCAGTACCAGTCTATTTCTGTTTTATGGATTCAATGTTGAGCAGAAGGAACGGTTAAAAAAGAACATGAATCAACAGCATATGAGACACATACAGTTATAAATAATGATTAAAAAGTCTGATGAGTACTGTACTGTACTGTACTGTACTGTACTGTACTGTACTGTACTGTACTGTACTGTACTGTACGGTTGTTATCTAAACGAGACTTATTTTAGATTTTTATTTGTTGGATTATTCAGGACAAACCATGCACAGTAATTAGGCCTATATACAGTATATATTGCAAATTATGGGTTAATATAAATAGACATATTTATATTATATACATGTGGACAGAGAGGGAATCTCATCAGTATCACCCATTGCTTGTGTATTTGACTGCAGTATTTATACATTTTAGGAGGGGAAATTGATTATATTGGCACCAAACTAAAAAAAAAATAACCTGCAGAAAACACACAAAAAGTCACTTTCCCATCATATATTAATAACAAAGCCTGTCATTCCGTTATTTTTGGTTTAATTCGTGCGTCTCATGTTAAAAAAACCCCGCATCTTCTGTTTTCCCTCGTTTTCTGCAGTGCGCATCCAGTGTCATTACATTATCAAAGTTGCGGCAAAACACGGAGCTCCCAGACTGATCAGCATGGTCCAGGCCATGTGGTCCTTTACCCAGTGCTCTAGCGCCACCGAAAGGAGCTCGGTGGTGCTGCAGATATGAAAGACACGGGAGCGCAGAGCCTGTTGCGCAGTAGACTGCAGAGCTCAAGCCACATGGTAGAGACATGAGGAGATGCCATTATATCATCTCAACCTCAGGATAAAATGTATAAAGGCTGCAGTAAACTACAATTATCTTCTATTTTTTTGTTTACCTCTTCAGTGTGGGGTTGTGTTTATTAAGAGTTATTTATTATTAGAATTAGAATTAAATATGGATGGAATAATGATGATGAAAAATGAAAGAAAAAATCAGATGGGATGTAGTTTTAGTTCTAGAAAATTAGAGGAGTATAACCACTCTTCTCACCTTTTTTTTTTTTTTTTTTTACATCCATGGTAGTTTAACCCTTTGATGTGTCAGCTCTGAGCTACTGACACGTTCTGAATTTGATTGTTTAGTTTAAATATTCAGAAAAATTCAACAGTTTTTTTTTACTGAGTTTGGTTAATTGACTGATGTATGGAGATAAACATTAAAATCTACCCCCATCACAAAGATTCTCAATGGCGGGGGTGCTCAATCCTGGCCCTCGAGAGCTACTGTCCTGCATGTTTTAGATCACAGGTGTCAAACTCCAGTCCTCGAGGGCCTGTGTCCTGCATGTTTTAGATATTTCTCTCTTCCATGTGATTCAATTTAACCCTTTAACTCCTGAGAACTAACAGAATAATTGGTAACATGAGCAAAGTAAGACACAAATGGCAGAAAATCAAAGAAAAATACTACAATAAAAGAACAAAATGAGCAACAAAAACTAATACATATTTACAAAATGACAAATAATGTGGAAAATTTTGGAAAAAAATTACTAAAGAAGAAAACTACTATTGAAATTTGGTCCCAGCAATTTTAATTTTGCCTTTAAAAAAATGTTTAAATAAAACAAAAAAAAAAACTCTTGCTTTTTGGCACCTTGTCCATACACAAAACTAAAAGGAAAATGGTTGAATTTTTCTGAATATTTAAACTAAATCATCCATTCAGAATGCATCAGCACTTGCACTTAAAGAGTTAATAATCAGCTCCTCATCAGACTTATAATGATGCAATGGCCTCCAGGTGTAATGGAAGAGGGAAACATCTAAAACATGCAGAACACCGGCCCTCGAGGACCGCAGTTTGACACCTTTGTTTTCAATGTATCCCTCTTGCAACACACCTACAGCAGGGATGGGCAACTCCAGACCTCAAGGGTTGATATCCTGCATGTTTTAGATGTTTACCTCATCCATCACACCTGGAAGCCATTACATAATCATCAGGCTTCTGTAGAGCTGGATGATGAGCTGATCATTAATTGAATCAGGTATGCTGGAAGAGGGAACTATTGAAAACATATAAGATTCTGGCCCTTGTGGACCAGAGTTGCCCAACCCTACCCTACAGGCTTCTATATTCCAATCCAATCTGATTAAATTTTTTGTTATTTGAAAAGAAAAAAAAACCTTTTCTTCACCACAGCACTCCAAAATATTGTTAAAAATGTCTTTATTTAAAGGACATGACCACTGAGAACCTAAAATTGCCCACGCATAGCGGCGATTGGACCTTCTCCAGTGGAAGTGTCATTTAAATAAAGACATTTTCAACAATATTTTGGAGTGCCTTGGTGAAGAATAGTTTGTTTTCTTTTCAACTAACTGGACAATATTCACCTTGAACTAAAGAGCACCCATCAGAACAGCTTTTTCATTTATTCTCTAAAGGGACTGAGCACGCCTCTGACTTTCAACCAATCCATGTTTAGTTATAGAGCACACATTTAAACAACCACATGGGTTCCAAATTACTGTACAATGAAAAAAATTATAATCAAACATAATAAAAGCTAGAAATACTAAGATAAAACCACAATAAATAAATAACTAAATAGACTGTTCACCCCCAGATAAAATATCTGGGGGTATAATGGGTATAAAAAGTCAAAGAGAAGAGGTTTTCTTTTAACCCTTTAACTCCTAATGCATCAGTGCTGACAAGTTCTGAATTTATGGTTTAGTTTAAATATTCAGAAAAATCAATCTTTTTTTTTTTTTTTTTTTAAATTGTGCTGTTACAGAGTTTTGTTCATGGAACTGATATATGGAGATAAACAGGTGTCAAAAAGCAGCTGATTTGGAAAAAGAAAAAAACAAAACTAAAACTACTGGGATTTATGGATAATCTCCCACACTGTGATCAAATTTGGTTATCTCTCAGGTGGGGTGGATGGGGGTGGATGAGATTAGGGGTGTGTATGGTCTGGTTGTATTTTTCTTTTTCTTTTTCTTTTTCTTTTTCTTTTTCTTTTTCTTTTTCTTTTTCTTTTTCTTTTTCTTTTTCTTTTCATTTGCCTTTTTTCATCCGTCTTTCTTCATTTGTATTTTCTACATATGTCGAGAGTTCACTGTCTATGTTTTCTATCTTTTGTTGGAAAAAAAAAAAAAAAGAATGAAGGCACTTTATTCATTTCATTATGGACATATGCTTCACTTAGACCTCTTTGATATAATTTTGTAACAATTTTATACCGTTCCTCAATAAAAACACTTAGAACATGAAATGATCTCACAGGTCAAATATAATTACACTTTGGACCAGATCTGACCCCTGGGCCTCAGATTGACAGCTGTGATGTAGGCGGTCACATCTGCCCGTCCAGTGGATCTCTCCTTCACTATGACTCTCCCTGAGGTTTCTTTTTTCAACAGTTTTTTTTTTTTTTTTTTTGTTATTGTCGTTTGTTTTCTTTTTAGTTTTTCCTTGCCAAGAAGGAAGATCTAAGGACAAGTGATGCCTGGGAACATTTATCCATTTTCACTGTTAACAAGAAAATTGGTATTTGTTCAGTTCAGAGAGAGAGAGAGAGAGAGAGAGAGATATCTTCAGAGCTATAACAGAAAAACACATTTCCTTTTACATCAATAATAAAAATAATAATAAATGTAATTTAAAATACACTTTACATTTAAACAATGTCAAAATGCTACATAGACAATAAAACTAAACAAAATGGAGTTTGATAAAAGGCAATTCTAAAAAGATGGGTTTTTAAGCCTTGCTTTAAAATGTGTGTGTGCTCAGTGGGTCCTCAGGTGTTCAGGAAGGGTGTTTTACACAGCAAAAATGGGAGTGTTAAATATTCGGTGTCAGTGTTAAATACAGAGTGTTGGTGTTGTATTAACACCACATTGATTTAAAACAACACATAGTGCTTTTGTTAAATTAATGTTGTTAAATCAGGGAGTTGTTAATATTGGTGTTAAACAAATCCAGATTGGTGTAGATCAAATCACATCCTTACGTAAAAGTTCTAGAATGTTTGATGGGTTGACAAAAATTTTTCCAAGCCAAACACTACCATCTTATTTTTCACAAATGAAACGGTGAAGTTGTTCATTTTTCTGGAGCCCCTTCAGAGACATTTAACCTGACTGTCGCCAGATGGTATCTCAGAAAACCATCTGGGACCCTTGCGCAACTCATCCGTTTTCAAAGGCGGGGCCTTATCTAAAATCCTTGCATGTGATTAGATCAAAAATCTGTCCGTCATCTAGACTGACGCACTGCTTCAGCCACTCATGTTGATGTTAATTGGCTAAAATAGTTTGCATCAGGTATATACACATCAACAGAAAGGGTTTAAACTCATCATTTATTTGTGACATTTATTTATAACCTCGTCTACTACGATGCTCACTCAGTCTTCTGCTAAACGTCATAGGAAACCATGGTTCTCCATTTATCCTTCAGCCATACCTCGGGGCTACTGAACACTAGCTGCCAACATCTGTTGCAGATGTGGTTGTTATTTCTTCCTCCCAGTTCCATTACTGTCAGCCCTAGTTTACCAGACTCTTTGACTTGGTCCTCTACCAACACAACCAGGGGGGTACCACAATAACCATGGGCTTCTGCACTGGTACTATTTCTTTATCCACCAGTGGATCCATCTGATAGATCAAACTCTTGCCAAACCCGGTCAGAAGAAGAGTGAAAACACAATTTCCATTAACAAACGCTTCCAAAGTCGTCCTCTGTTCATCTTTTAAGGAATGAACATGTGGTAGAGTAGACTAAACACTGGAAATAGCAGAGTCTATATGAACCCTGAGATACCTAATGCACGCGGCCATTGTTGTGTATTTGAAAAGACTACACTGCCGTCACTCCTGCTTTACGCCACTGGGCGGTCCCGCCCTGCGACACTGAGTGGCTCCTTCGTTTTGAAGTAGATCTGATCCTCATGCTACTCAGATCAGATGGTTGTGTGAGCATAGTGTAACACAGCCCGATGACGTAAATCAGGTTAGGAGACATTGGGAGTGGGGAAACATTTTTTTAAAATCATGTCACGTATAGCAAGATCACTCAATACTTTTGCAAAATAAGTCTTGAGATGGTTACGTCATGACGCTGCGTAGCCGCCATGTTTGCACCCTCCTTCTCTACTGTTTACTCAGAGCAATGTGTTCTTTACAAACATACTCTCTATTCCCTCTCTGTTCTGTGACCATTTACTTTACTTATCATTACTATATCACCATGGTAACCTGTTGTGTATTAAATGGTTTCTACTTTTAACAACAAATACTGTTAAACCAACAAAAACTGAGTGTTAATTGTTTAACACTGCATAGTATGTAAAGTACATATAGAAACTTTATGGGTGTTAACATTAACACTATGGGTGAAATATTTGCTGTGTATCGTCTTGGGGCTGCAGAGGTGAAGGCCTGGTGGCTCATTTTGAAGAGCTTGGTTCTGGGAGCTTGAGGGGTATTTGAGTTTGTGGATCAGAGGGTAAATGGTAAATGGACTGCACTTATATAGCACTTTTCCACCTTCAAAGCGCTTTACATTAGCCTCTCATTCACCCATTCACACACACACTCATACACCAGTAGGTTTCTAAGGTCTATTTTAAGTCCTACTGGGGGGGGGGGTCTATTTTAAGTCCTACTGGGGGCCTAAGTCAGGGTTCTCACACTTCAACATGTGGACAGCCAGAGCCGGGACGCGAACCGCCAACCTCTCGGTCATTGGGCGACCCACTCTACCAACTGAGCCACAGCCGCCCCAGGGTGCGTAATGAAGACTGCAGGGCGAGAAGCTCTTTGAGGTATTGGGGGGCTTGTCTGTGGATGCATGGGTAAGTGAGGAGGATAACCTTGTACTGAATTCTCAATGGGACAGGGAGCCAATGGAGGGATTTCAGAATGGGGGTGATGTGATGGTGTTTGTGCATCTTCATCAGGATACTGGCAAAGCTGTCCTACCAACAAAATATAACTATCTGATCATACTTCTAATAGAGTGAATTTGCAAATGATCATTAGCAGAGGGCAACTGAACTGGACAGCCACCAGAGCCAAAGAGTGATCCTGATCGTTGTTTACACATGGTTGTGACTCAGGAGGTAGAGCTCTGTCCTAGTGTCGAGTTCTGTCCTACTTTCCTCCAGTGCTGCTGCTCACACTGGTGTATGAATGTGTGTGAATGTTCAATGGTGGTCAGAGAGGCTGTCAGCCTGCCCCAGGGCAGCTGTGGATACATATACCACCACCAGCAAGTGAATGTGTGAGTGAATGAAGAATGAATCCACTGTACACACTGAGTATGCATTCCTAAATTCATTATTATTATTATTATTATTATTATTATTATTATTATTATTATTATTATTATTATCTCATCTTCTGAATCCTCTTTATCATCACTAGGGTCACTGGGGGCCTATTCCAGCTACAACAGGCAAAGGCAGGGTAAAGTCTGTATGAGTTGCCAGTTAATTTCAAGGCTGAACATATATAGACAAACAATCACTCTCACATTCGCATCTATGGGTCATATACAGAAGATTTTTCAAGTAAAAAACTGAATGCTAAATTAAGTGGAGATAATTAATTTAACTATAGCACATAGGTTTTATTGCATATTTGTGCAAAGTTCATACACAGAAGGATCAAATCAAATCAAAGGGGAAATCCAGAAAACTTTACCGGGGTGTAGAAACAGGTCAGGCCGAAGATCAGAGTGAGATGCCGGTTTCATTGAGGGTGAGGCAGGCTCATAATGGAGGACAGGCAAAAAAAATCCATACACAAAATCACCACAAAGCAGACATAAGCAGAGAAAGGCAAGACAAAGACTAAAATCCAGAAAACCGAAACACTTTTAAAACCAGACAAGGAAAACAACACTCATTTACAGCAAATAAATCAGACAAACTCATGACAAAGGGAAGCACAAAAGGAGTTTAAATACCAAGACCAACAGGTGGACCACATGAGGGTAATTATTAAGTGGGGAAAGACAACGGTGACAGGAAGCAAAATGAGACGGAGTGAACATGAACCAACATAACCAAATAAAAGCCCAAAACACTAATAATGACAGAAAAGGCGGGAAGACATGAAGAACAAAGACAAAAATAAGACACTAGGAACTGGAATTCTGACAATTTGAAACAGTAGGTATTAAGGGGTTAACCCTGACCTCTTGTTGTTAACATCATAAATACATGTTAACCCCTTAACGCCTGAATTTAAATATAAGGAAAAAAGGGAAAAAAAAGGAAATGATAAATTAAGTGGAGCTAATTAATATGACACTAGCAAATACAATATTTAGAATTTTTGGTATGTTTCTTATTTGCAACAGTAAGCATTAAGGGGTTAAGGTGTGTACTCCATCCAGTGCTTTTCCTTCCCCAGTTTTGAAAAGAACTGCAAATCCCAGCTTTCACACTGTTTGTTCTCCAGGTTCTGTGGGCCTGGGGGACAGGATGAGTCCAGTTGGTTTTCATCTTGGGTCAACTTCTGTCTTACTCTGCCCTTATTTAATGGTGTGTGTACAGCCAGACCTCTCCCTAGTGATTCCCCTCCAGGAGGCCAAGAAGCTGAATCTGCAGGATCTCCAAATTTTCTGTCTTGGCAGCAGTCTGAGAGGCTGGAAGCGTCAGCTCTGGGATAAATAGGAAAGCCCAGTGGGTCGGCTGGCAACAAGTGTCTCTCATTGCTAGCCTTGACCTTGTTGTGTATCGTCTGAGCAGAAAAAAAAAACAAATTTTGTCAGCTTGTTTCAAAGACCTTGTTTGTATTAACCAACGGCTCTGCGGGACAGTCGCTTGTTCTTATGTTGTTGGTTATTTTCTCAATGCTGTGTGGCAGCAGGTCTGATTAACCTGTTAAGAAGGTTTGGACAAAAGGGTGAGGTTGAAAAAAAGAAAAGAGGAGAAAACCTTTCAAAACTAGAAAAGCACTTGGAGAGCACAGACCTCCACCAAGCAGCTTAGTTTCCCACTATATATATATATATATATATATATATATATATATGTGTGTGTGTGTGTGTGTGTGTGTGTAATTGTAATTTTTTTTGTGTAATAGATATTGGTGGTTATTTGCAGTGCCCTGAAATTATATTTCATCATCTACTACATCAGTTAAGTTTATTTTTTCAATCATCCTTATTTGAAACAATAGAAATAACAGTACAATATTATTCTCAGCATTTAATGACTTAATTCCACTATGTTTTACCTCATCTATGTTTTTAAGTTATGTTCACTTATATCCACAATAGTTCACCTTAATGAAAAATATTAGTTAGAAGTATGTTACAGCAACTGAATACATTTGAGTTAGTAGTACTATTTCTGAAACATTGAGTATTCACAAATTAATATATTTAATTATTCTGAATGTTCAGGTTTACAGTGTATCCCTTCATCTCTTCTCATATTGATGTGCCCATCACTCTGGACTCATCAGACCACAAAGTATCTGCATAAGGAGTGGTGTCAGCGCGTGGCGGCAGAACAGCTTCAGAGGTTTTGACTCACGCTGAAATTCAATGGCATTGATTCTACAGGCCTTTGAACTCACCTGGAGGATAAACCATTCTCCCAATGAATATACTCTCACTTGTTATTTTGACATCACTGATGGAAAACAAACAGGTCCTATTAGGGTTTTCACTTTTCACCCATTAGTATATTCATTCTTTAACCCTTTAATGACTACCATTACAACAGGCTGCCTAGATTTATTTATGCCATATGTGCAATAAAAGTATAAGACAATGTTTTCTTTGCCAATTCTTTTCAACCTTTTTTCAGGAAGAGCTTCACTTTCAAAATATGCAAATTAATTATCATTATTATGTGTAATAAATGTTTAAAACAGTGTTATAATAAAAAAATGTAACAACACACTTGATTTTTTTCTCTTTTTTATATAATTGTGTCATTTACTATGAAAAACAACTGTAAATGTTCATAATGAAACGTTATGAGATTATATAAATACACTTTCAACTATTTTACATGTGCTCAAACATTATTATTTGTCTAGCTCATTCTGTTTCCATGTTCTAGCTTCTTATTTCATTTGTTTATTTTATTATTTATTCATTTTATTTGGATTTTTGAAATGGTGCAAATACTAAAGGTAAAAATGCATCACCAGTGACACAATGGTCTTAAAATAGTTAAAGGGTAACATGCAGGTAAGACACTACCATGGATCATAGTGTATATAAATTATAAAATATTGTAATAATATATCAAGATGTCGATAAAGAAACTCCAATTTAACATTGCAATAAACACTTTTTAACTAAAAATGTAAAGAAATAATGGTCTGGTCCAAAAACGGGAAGTGGCTGAAAGTTACTTTGCACCAGGAAGTCCCACAAGATGAAGCTAATTATGGTGTATACTGACAACACGGAGGAGACAAGAGCAGATAGTATTTATGATGGACCACAGCTCTATAATTATGAACCATAGCACAGAGAGAGAGAGAGGCCAGGGCAATAGGGAGAGGGATATACACAGGAATGATGTGCAAAGGTAGGAGATAGAGCTCAATAATTAGTGGCAAATTGGCCAAAATATCTGGTGAATGCAGTAGTAGCATAGTGGCTAATGCTATGAGCTTACATCAGGCAGGTTTACCTTCTTAGCGTAATAAATGTACTGTCATGGTTAATACTTATGGGGTTTTTTTTTCAGTAAACACCTATGTAGCTGTTAGAACCAGCTCTTATTAATTGCCATATTTATGTACTTCCATAAGATATATGTAGCATTTATGTTCTAAAGATTTATGTACTGTAACATTTTAATTTAATTGTTAGAATGCTGTTTTCTGTGCAGTCCCTTTTTGTGCTCTGTGTTTCTCCCAGATTCTGCACAAACGTGGGAAAGAATGCCTGTGAATATCCAAGCAGATAAGGAGTCCACACCTGCGGCGCCATGAAGTGTTACATTGAGAGAAGAAGTGGGAACCAACAGATAGAGATGTCCTTGCAGGAAGGTCCTAAATGTGCTATTGCCATTGTTTGACTGTTGTTTGATGACTGATTTCCCCACTCCTTTAGCTAACGTATATACAGGGACTCCCATTTTTTAATAAAAGGAGATGTCTAATTCAGGACGGCAGAGCTTGTTAGTTGTGGCCTAACTCTCACATGCATGTGTAATTGAAACTGTCTCATTGTCTGTCTTTGTGCCTTGTCCTGTGTTATTTAATTTTAGGTTAAAAGAGGTGAATCTATCAGTAGCTGTTCTTTTTTTAGAGACAACAACATTTTGTCTTATTAAACACAAAATGCATCATTGTGTTGCAGTGACGCCCATACAGTCGTGGTAGCCAGTTGCTAATGCTACTTCCAGACAGGGGCTTCGCAATTTCTAGCCATCAGATTCACACAACGAAACATGGTTAATGTCTTCATACGCTCAATAGTTTAACAGTCTATATTGTTCATACTATGCTGTAACAACCCTCATTGCTTTACAGATACTTTGAATATAGTTACAGTTATAGTTAGTTTGAATATTGTCTTACGTAATGCTAGTAGTCTACATCAAACCATCTTGTACTCCATCACATCTCCAGGATGATAACACTCTGGAGTAAAATTACATCCACAAATAGACCAGTGACAGATGCAGCTGTGAAGTCGACTCTCTTCATCTGCACAAAACTCACCCAAGCCCCAAAGTTCTTACTTTTCCTACTAGAAAAATGATAAACTCGATGTCCTGACAGGCTGCAATTCACACAACCAGCACAAACACAATAATTCACCATCTTGACTCTTAAAATACTCTCACTATGTCTCACTCACAAATGCTTCAAATTCTACTCATATACCCACAATGTAGAATTCAGCTCATCCACCATTATCTTTTTACCTGCTGTTACGTGTCCCCTGCAGATAAGGATTAATTCAATTTCCTGTCAAATCAGCACATTTTAATCTAATTTTATGAAGATAGGGTTTATGGATCATGGTCATTTTCACACAGGTGCTATAAAATAAATTTCTAAACAATGCTAATGATGAAAAAAACGTTCATGTTACTCTTTAACTGTAGTATTGGGGAAAAATTATATATACACATGTAACCCTTAAAATATCTTCTTCGGCTCACCGGGGCTGTGGGTAAGGCGGGTTACAATCCGATTTCCAATGTTGATGATGTTATGCTAACTTACGTGCTAATCAATGACCCAAAATGGCAGGACAGTTCAGCGGGTTTTATTAACAGCTCCCTCCACAAAAACACACATAAGCCTCCTGGTCAACAGCCACACACGCCTCTTCTTTTCCTGTGTCATACTTAAATGTGTCATACCTTAAACAGGTAGGTATCAATATTTGGAACACAACAAGCAAAGAAAGACGAAACGTAAATAACTAATAGGCTATATAGTAAATAAAATATAATTTGAATAATAATGCAAATGAAAAACACAAATCTAATATTACACACATATAAATATATTCCATTGAATATATAAATTAATATTATTTTATTTTGATATAAAGGTTTCATATTTCTTTTGATATCTACTCATGAAAACTGTCAAAGATTTAAAACCGATTTTGTCCCTGATTTTACTCTGCATTAGCTACCATTTGTTAACATTGTTTTAGATCATACATTTCCAAACTGGTTCACCATGTTGACTTAATTCAATCTCTCAATCACATGTTCTTCCCCTTTTTATACCTCTCGATGCCTACTAGATCTGTAAAATCCAGTTTCTGCAACCAGTGATGAGATCATCTGATAAAAGAGCATGTCAAAAAGAGTCACTGTTCCTAATCGAAGCCTCACTCCAGACAATAAATTACTTCAATAGCACACAAAAAGGCACTTCCTTCCAATCTGTTGAGTCTCACCCCACCATATGATCTATAAATGAGTGTTGTCTGAACGAGTGTAAAAGATGAGTGCAGGCCCAGTTACAAGGACACTCAAAATCAGGCTTCATAAAAACTAAAGCCCCAACAGATGTCTAAAATAATCATCACAATCTGTCACCTAAAGATAAAAATAGGAGGTATTTAAATGTTTTGCATTATTAAAGGACTACTGTAGTAATATCATCAAAACCAGATGACTAAAACCTCAATTAGGGCACCGGATATTAGAGGAGCAGATCACAGGGATAAAGAGTTATTTTATTACTCATCCACTTGTGTTTTGTCAGTTGTTGGAAAATCACAACCTGTACTATTATCTTCTGTTTTCATTTGTTTGTCTGTTAGAAAGATAATTCCAAAAGTTATGGACAGATTTTGATGACATTTTCAGGAAATGTTGAGTGAGGTTTTAACTGTGTTTTAGTGAAGTTGTAAGTGTGTTTTAATAAGATTCCAACAATGTTTTATCGAAGTTTTAACTATGTTTTAGTGAAGTTTTAATTGTGTTTTAGTGAGGTTGTAATTGTGATTTGGTGAGGTTTTAACTGTTTTAGTGAGGTTTTAACAATATTCGGTGTCGGGGTGTTGTTCGACTCTGTTTTGATAGTAACACGTGTGCAATATATTATCCCTTACTTATTCTTTTTAGGCACATATAATTTTTTTTACTGATATTTTTTGAAGCTATGCAATTATTTCATTACATATGTTAAACGCCAGAAGTTTTATTTTGAAAGCGCTTTCCGCTTAAGAATATGCAGGGTTTATAATGCTGTGGCGCCTTGAGAAAAGGTGCACTTGTGTGTAAGGAAACACATCAACAGAAGGGTTTATGGTTAATTAGTTCCAGGCTGACGTGGCACAAGGTTCGTAATTGTTGAATTCAATGTAAAGTTTAACACCAAGTTCATATTGTGTTGCCTTTTATAGTTTTTTCAAGGTAATATTAGCGCACTGTTTTTGCTAGCATAAACGTTAATTAACGTTAGCGGATCTACGTAGTCGGTTATGTGATTTTACAAAAAGTGATTTTCATGATTACAGCAGCAAAAAAAATACATGATTTTGGTTTAAAATGTGATAGTAATGTTTTGTTTTGTTTCTTTTGCTTGTACTCATTTCCAGCTCTTATAGTGAGTTCATGAGTGAATAAAGAAACAAAGAAAAAAGAAAAAAAAACTTTTTGTTACCTACTTTCCTATCTGCTTGTAGTATATAGTGCCGCGCATTAATACACTGGGAGTTAACGTAATGGGCACAAGAACAGCCGGGACTGTATTCTAGTATGTGTGTGTTACTGATGTAAAGCTACGTGAGTGCTCATGTTCTATCTAACTCAAATGAAGTTAATAAAGACACGTTGAGGAATTATCACCTGAGTATTATTGGACACATCATTATGACCAGAAGATATTACATGGTGTCAGAAGATGGTTCCTTGCTTCATCTTGCCTAAAGATCAACGAGCACCGGAGTTTTCTGTGCTAGAGAACCTAGCGATACCAGGTACCAACAGGGAGGATTAGCTGTGAAAGACGGGTTAGCAGCTAGCTGCTAGGTATCTGATGATGGAACAGTTTAAACTACCACCGCCGTTGCTGTTAACGGGCAATTTGGGAGAGAATTGGAGACGATGGGAACAGCGCTTCCACATATACATGACTGCAAGTGGTGCAGAGGAAAAGGACGAGAAGATACAAGTGGCTATTCTGCTGCATGCTATAGGAGAAGAAGCATTGGAGATATATAACACGCTGGATGTTGATGTCGGCGAGGACGATGAACTCACGGGGAGTGGAATACTGGACGCTTTTAGAGCATACTGTCAGTATTTGAGAGACATCAGTTTTGGGCGCACCCTATGGCAGAAACAATTTCCATTGACAGATATGTAACGGAACTGAGGCAAAAGAGTAAGAACTGTGAATTTGGTGCCTCAGAAAGCGATATGATTAGAGACAAGATCGTGTTCAGTTTGACAGACCAGCGCTTGAAAGAGAGACTATTAAGAGAACCTAATCTCACATTGGAGAGAGCAGTAGACACTTGCCGTGCTGCCGAAACAGCAAAAGCACAGATACAAGCAATGGAAACAACTAATCAGGAGAAAACGGTGCATGAGCTCCACAAGCGCAAATTATCTGATAAGCAACCACAGAATAAAATGAGGCAACAGTCATCCCAATGGACACAAAGCAAAGCACAAATCAGCACATGTCGAAAATGCGGGAAGTCACATCAGCCACGCCAGTGCCCAGCATATGGAGCCACCTGCAACAGATGTGGTAAGCAGAACCATTATTCAAGGGTGTGTATGTCAGGGCCAATGCAGACTGTGCACAAATTAGATGCAGAAGTTGATGCCCTGTTCATTGGATCAGTGAATACAAAACAACCACATGGTAAAACAGATAAACCCTGGTTTTCAAAAATATCTGTAAACAACACAGTTGTCCAATTCAAATTGGACACTGGAGCAGAGGCTAATGTACTGCCACTTCAAGTGTTCAAAAGCATGGTGAGGAAGACCAGACGTGAGGAGAGTAAACAGCTTAGCCTGAAATCCACTGGAACTATGCTGATAGCATACGGAGGGGCAAAACTGAAGCCTGAAGGCATACTCATAATGCCATGTTCCACAGCTAGAGCCCAAGCAGAGCTTACAGTTTATGTGTCAAAGCACTCTTCAGTACCGATCTTAGGAAGAGAGGCATGTGATCAACTGGGCCTGATCAAAAGAGTGGAAGTGGACACACTGGAGGTGAATCATTTTGCAACAAAGGAGGACCTGCTTACACAGCATCCAACCGTCTTCGAAGGGCTGGGTGAGTTCAGCGATGACTATCACATTCACACGGACCCGAACATCACACCGGTGATACATGGGTGTAGAAAAATACCCCTGGCAATAATGGACAGGCTCAAGGACACACTGGACAACCTGCTGCAAGCTGATGTGATCATGCGTGTGACTGAGCCCACAGCATGGGTGAACAGCCTAGTGTTAACAGAAAAGAAGGATAGGAAAACATTGCGAGTCTGTCTGGATCCTAGTGATCTGAATAAGGCGATATTGAGACAGCATTACTCCATTCCAACAACAGAGGAGGTCCTGGGCAAGCTTGCTGGAAAGAAAATATTCACTGTGCTTGATGGAAAGGATGGCTACTGGCAGGTGAAACTGGACGAAACCTCATCGCTGCTCTGCACGTTCAACACCCCATGGGGGAGATACAGGTTCAAGCGCCTCCCTTTTGGGATCAAATCAGCAAGCGAAGTTTTCCAGCAACGCAACTGTGAAACCTTTGGGGACATAGAAGGAGTGCACATCATAGCCGATGTTATGATCATTGCGGCTGCTACAGAGACAGAACATGATGAGATATTACAGAAAGTGATGGCAAGAGCAAAGGAAGCAAATGTAAAATTCAACAAAGACAAAATACAGCTTAAAGTGGACAGGGTTAAATACATGGGGCATGTTGTCACCGCAGAAGGGGTGATGGCAGACGAAGCAAAAATCAAAGCGATCACAGGAATGCCACCACCCGCTGACAAAGCAGGACTACAGCGAATGTTAGGCACGATAAAATATCTTGCACAATACATTCCAGGTGAAGGCACACTCACTGCACCTTTGAGACAACTGCTGCATAAAGACGTGCAATGGCTGTGGCAACATGAACATAATGAAGCCATCAAAAAGCTTAAAGCTTCCCTCACAAATACACCAGTGCTCAAGTTCTTTGATCCAAAGTAACAACTAGTCATACAGGCTGATGCGTCCAAGGACGGTTTAGGAGCATGTCTGCTACAAGAGGGGCACCCAATAGCCTATGCATCGAGAGCACTAACAGAGCCTGAGAGGAATTACGCACAAATAGAGAAGGAGTTATTAGCCATTGTGTTTGCAGTAAGAAAGTTTCATCAATACGTTTATGGAGTGAGAGTAGATGTTCAAACAGACCACAAACCACTGGAGAATATCCTCAAAAAGCCTCTTGGCACAGCTCCGTCCAGGTTGCAGAGGATGTTGCTCCAGCTGCAAAGGTATGACCTAAATGTCTTCTACAAGCCAGGTAAAGAGCTGCTGATTGCTGATACACTATCTAGAGCTGTCATACAGGAGCAGGACACAGTAGAAGATGATGTGGCTGACGAGAAAGTGATCTACACTCTGGAACCCACGGAGGCTCTCAGTAAAGCATCCCTGGAAAAGCTCAAAAGTGAAACACAGAAAGATGAAACCCTACAGTTCCTGCAAATTACACACGGACAGGGCTGGCCACATCACAAGAAACAGGTGCACGTGAGTATGGCGCAGTTCTGGCCAGTCAGAAACACTGTATTAGTGAGAGATGGCATATTGTTTGCTGGTGAACGAATAATCATTCCAGGTGCACTTAAGCAAGAAATGCTGTGTAAGCTACATGTGGCACATCAAGGAATACAAAGAACCAAAGCCCTAGCCAGAAAATACTTCTACTGGCCAGGAATGATGAGAGACATTGAACATATGATTGAGACCTGTGGTGCATGTCAACAGTTCCAGCTGAGAAACCAGAGAGAGCCATTGATCTCACATGATATACCAGAGCTTCCATGGCTGAAGTTGGGAGCAGACATATTTGAGATTCAAGGTCAGTCATATCTCTTGATAGTCGACTATTTCTCAAAATACCCAGAGGTGCTGAACATTGAGGACAAGACAGCATACACAGTCATCAAGAAAATGAAATCAGTGTTTTCCAGACTAGGAATTCCAAAAGAGATTGTGTGTGACCATGTTCCATTCGCAAGCCAGGAAATGCATAGCTTTGCATCATCATGGGGCATTCAACTCACTCACTCGAGCCCAGGCTATGCACAATCTAATGGCCAAGCGGAAAGAAGCATTCAAACTGTGAAGCAAGTGATCAAGAAAGCACAAGAAACAGGTACAGATCCTCTTCTTGCACTTCTCACTCTGAGGAACACACCTGTCACAGGCATGGAATACTCTCCTGCTCAGATGCTCATGGGCAGGGTACTGAGGAGCACTCTACCAAGCTCCAGCTTCATTCTCCAGCCTGCAGTACCAAAGAACGCACACTCTGTCCTCCAAGACCTCCAGAAAAAACAGCAACAGTACTACAACAGAGGTACCAAGCGGCTTCCTGAGCTGGGTCCCGGCGCCACGGTGCACATGGAAACTGCACAGGGCTGGCGTCCAGCTGTGGTCACTGCAGAGAGAGGTGAACCTCGCTCCTATAACATTGTTACATCTTCTGGGCAGCAGTACAGATGCAACAGACGTCATTTAAGGAAAACACCTGTCCTTACTCAGGCTACGTCTGATGCTGATGTTATCGAGGATGAGGGCTGACCAGACTCATCAGGTGTGCACGCAGCAGAGAGTATGGACTCATTGCCACCTTCCACGCTGAGCCCAACCCACACCAGGTGCGGGAGAGTCATCAGGCCACCTGAGAGGTTTAAAGACTTTCAGATGGATCAATGCTGATGAAATGCTGAAAAAAAAAAGTGGATATAAGAAAAGTGAAATGTGGGTTTGCAACTGTAGAGAAATGTTTAAGTCTCTCATATTGTGTTTCTTTACCAAAAGTGTTGTATTTGTATTTGTGGCTTCTAGGTATTCACAAATGGAAGAACAATACCAGTCATTACACTAATTTGAGTTTATTAATACAAGACATGATTCTGTTAAAGATGTTTAAGCAATGGAAGTGTTGAAGGTTAACCTCCATGTTAAGAAAGGAGGATGTAGTATATAGTGCCGCGCATTAATACACTGGGAGTTAACGTAATGGGCACAAGAACAGCCGGGACTGTATTCTAGTATGTGTGTGTTACTGATATAAAGCTACGTGAGTGCTCATGTTCTATCTAACTCAAGTGAAGTTAATAAAGACACGTTGAGGAATTATCACCTGAGTATTATTGGACACATCATTATGACCAGAAGATATTACACTGCTCATTTGTTGTTGTTGTTTTTGTTCTGTGTTGGTTTTTTGTATATATGTACTTGTTTAGTACTTCAATTATTATTATTATTATTATTACTATAAGATGAATTCAGGTTAATGGGGAAGTGAAGAAGGGGTAGGATTAAATAAGCTTATGCTTCATCCTACTCCTTTTCGGATATGTCATTGTGTATTATTATTATTATTATTATTACTGTTATTATTATTATTATTGTTGTTGTTGTTGTTGTATTGATTATTGTTGCATTCTGCACATATTCGAAATAAAGCATTCAAATCAAATCAAGTTAGCAAAAAATAAAAGCACTATGAACCACCATTCAGCCGGAGATGCTACACTCATCACTTGCTCCTCATCTGTTTTATTCAACCTTTGATCACATCTTGCATTGATTACCGTAATCCTCTTCTCTTTCGTTCACAAGTTCCTCAATAACCTCCTTCTGTTCAGAATGCAGCTGCTTATATCTTCAGCAGAACTCCTTCCACTGAGCACATCAGTCATGTTCTTAAACGGTTTCACTGGCTTCCTGTTCAATACCCCATCGATTTCAACATTTGGCTCTTCACTTTTAACTGTCCCCGTGGCTTTGTTAACTCACCCTCCCATACTCTCAGATCATCCTTCTTCCACCAAATCTTCATTTCATCTTATTATCCTTTATGGGGGTTTAAAATGTTCAGTCATTCTGCACCTTCACATTTGTAATTCTGTGCTTTCAGGTCTTTGAACTACGATTCAGAAGCCAGGACTTTGCCCTATGGACGTTGTGTATTTTGTCATTGGAGCCAGAACATGGATCTGTAGAAACATGAAGGGTAATGGTTCATTCAGGTTCATTCATTTTTCAAACTAAAACCAAAAATAGGACAATGAAAAAAAACCTTGTTTCTTCATTATTTGTTTCCAAAACCAAAATTAAAAAAACTTGTATATTTTACTATTTGGTTTTCCATTTATGAATGGGAATTTAAAAAAAAAGTTTTAAGCTCAAAACCAACAATTGAATTACGCAGCATTTCATTTTCATTTTTTTAATTTTACTTTACTAAAAGAAATTCAAAGTCAATAAAAATTAAAAACGGACCAAAAACAAGCAATATTAATATTCTCGTACCGGAAGCTGCCATTCAGACTGTAATAATGCGAGAATAACAACCAAGAATTATGTCTTCGGGACCGTACTCGGAAATAGTTTTAGACTGGGCGGAACAAAACATACTGGTCTGTGTTTCTGGGCTCTGTAGCCGAGTAGCTCATCACCAAAGACTATGCCCACAGCCTTTCTTCTCTAGATGCCAAAATTATCTATGCCCCCCCCCACACACACACACACACACACACACACCACCACGCGCTCTTGCCTGACTTCCGGTGCGAGAAATGTTTTTTCTTTTCTCTCGACTTTTAATTTATTTTTGTAAAGTGAAATAAAAATCTAAGGAAAATGCAGTATAATGCAATTGTTGGTTTTGTGCTTCAAAACGAAAGTCAAATGAACCACTCTTTTTTGTTTTTTAATTCCCATTCATAAACGGAAAATCCAAATACCAAAATATACACTTACCAATGCGGTTTTTCAGTTTTCCTATTTGTGTTTAAATCAGGGGTGTCATACTGATTTTATTTCATGGGCCACACATTCTACCTAATATGGTATAAAGTGGGTCGCACCAGTAAAACAATATAAATAATAGAATACAAATGTGTAAAATAATATCAACGCCAAAAATGTCTGTGTTTGTGAGTGAAAAAAAGCTAAATTCTCCAATAGAAATGTTTATATCTACAAACTGTTCGTGAACATAATATGAATATGAACAACCTATAAATTCTTCAGAAAAATAAATAAGTTCGATGTTAATGATATTATGCTTTAGTTTGTTATTTACACATGTGCATCACAACTTATAGATCTACAAATATGCACAAGATTTAGGAACAGATTGAATATTGGTAAAATTCCACAAACAGTTCAGGTTATTTACATTATTTTGTAAAAAGTTAAGTCTTTTTTTTTTACTTTTTACTTTATTTGATACTAAAATCAAAAAGAAAATTTGTTTAAGGTTGGTTTCCATTATTTGTAGGTTATTATGACAGTATTTTACTAGTCTCATCCACTTTAGATTGAATTGACCTGAACTGATTTGAATTTCATTGATTATTAATTATCTTCAACATACTTTTTTTTTACATTTTCACACATTCATCCCAGGGGCCAGATTGTACCCTTTGGTGGACAGTATTTGGCCATTTGGCTTTATGTTTGACACATGTGGTATAAATGGATAACGGATGTTTTTACGTTTTATCCAAGTTTGACCTGAAGCAAGTTGAATAAACCAGAAATGACCTTTGACCCGCAGTGACAAAGATGCAAACCTACATCCTATTTGGGAAAACTAAGAGGGTCACCCTAAGACCTGAAGATAATAATTTATTAAAATCGAACCAGTCTTTTAGTTTTACAAGCTCTTTTTTGAACTTCATCTAGTATTTGACTTAAATCTTTTCCAGAACAATATAGACTTGTATCATCTGCAAATAGGATGTATTTTAAGTTTTTTAGAACCAGACAAACATCATTTTTGTAAATAATAAACAATTTGGGCCCTAATACAGAGCCCTGTGGTACTCCATGGCTTATCTTTCTATTTTCAGAATTAAAATTATTTGTCTATTTTTAACCAGGAGTTTGCAACACCCCGGATATCGTATCGCTCCTTTTTTTTTTTTTTTTAGTAGCAGTGAATGGTCAATACTGTCAAAGGCTTTGCTTAAATTTAAAAACACACCCACTGTATATTCTTTATTATCCATTGCTGTTGTAATATGCTCTACTAATTCCATGACTGCTATTGAAGTTCATATATTTGCTCTGAAACCATATTGGTGAGTAGTTTGTGTTTTGAAAATAGGAATTACTTTGGCAATTTTCATTTTAGATGGAAAAATACCATCTAAATTGTGTGAAAATTGTGTGAACGGTGTAGCTATAAAATTCACGATTTCTTTTATTAGGTGCATATCTAAATTATGATAATTATGAATTATCACTTGACCTTTTGTTCTTAAATGATTTTACAATTTCAATAACTTCATTTTCATCCACACTCCTAAAAAAAGATTTAGAATTTAGTGTAATTATTCTTAAGTCAAGCTCATGTGTTTCTTTTGGTAATGAGATATTATTTGCTAAACTAGGTCCAACATTGATAAAGTAATTATCATTTGACATTTCATTAATTGTATTTATTATTAAATTATCTTTTAGAAAATAAGTTGGATATCCAACAGACTAAGTCTTTTTTTTAATTATGCTATTTAATACTTTCCAAATTCCATGGATATTATCCTTATTTCGCTCTAATACTTTATGATAATTTTGCATATTTAATGTCATTACATTCACCAATTTATTTTTACATTTCTTATATCTATTTTCAGCTTTACTGGTTCTGTATTTTATAAATAATCTATAAAGATGATTTTTCTTTTTACATGCATTTAATATTCCTGGGGTCATCCATGGTTTATCTTGTCTAATTTTGAATTTACTTTTTAATTTTTGCAGTGGGCAACGTTCATCATATCATTTCATTACACTGGACAGAAAGGCATCACATGCTAGATCAGGGTCAGCTGTGGCGTAGACTTGGTTCCATGTCAGAGCGCTCAAATCTGCTTTGAGGGCAGCAATAGCTTCTGGTGTTCTGCATCTAATTAATTTTGGAGTATGTGTTGTTTTTTGGTTCTTTTGAAGAAGCTGGTGAAAAATACTAACAACTGGGAGATGATCATTAATATTATTAATAAGTAACCCAGCCGTTACTTGACTTACTACGACATTTGTGAATATTTTGTCAATTAGTTTTTACTCCTTATATTTATTTGCATTATATATTTTTTCTCATATATGATTTCTCACCATTTTGACTTTTATCTCATAATTATGCAGTTTTTTCCATCTCATATTTATGACTTTTTTAAATGTCGATGATTTTTTTTTTTTTTTAAACTAAACCTTCGAGAACATGTTTAATTTGTCATTACAGGCTATTATTCTATTATATTGCTGGGCTGTCCCACTTTAAATCAAATTGGGATGAATGTGGTACCTGTAAGAAAATAAGATGGCCATCCTTGAGCTAGAACTTCACTAAAGTGGAACAATATTTCATGATACAGACGTTCGCTTTTGGATGTATTTTATAACACTGGTCTACAAGTAAAATGCTTCCAGAATAAAACTTATGAAATGTTCCCACATGTGTGTTACTGCTAAAGAAAACTCAAGTCTTAAATGCTGGTTGGGTCAATTTTTCAATGTAAGTCTGGGGTCAAATTGTGAAATTCTTAGAATGAACAAGAGAATAGGTTTTAGTCCAAAGGAACATTGGTCTCAGATCTACTTCAAAACACTGTCTGTACATTATGATCCATTCACTTTACAGGTTCTTTCTAGTGGAATATTTACTAATCCATTGTATACATGTACATAAACCACCATATATGTGGAATAACACACCATCATATATATATATATATAAAAACATGAACTAACCAGCACTAAAGTCATTTGTTTTCTCATTCATGTTATTACTTCATGTCAAATTTAGCACATTTAATGTCTGAAGCAGAAACTTAAAAAAAAAAATTGTAGACAAGTGTAACATAAGTCACATATAGAGAATGAACAATTAATTCTCTTTTCACACATAAATAAAAAGTAAAGTTGACGAACCCTAACCCATTAGGCTGTGGTAAGATGAGGTCAATGTATTCTTCTGTGTATCTGAACACATTGTTTAACCCTTTAAATTTCCACTCAATTTCACCTAAGTTTCTTAATCAAGTCAATTGAATGTTGTTCTTGAACCATTTTAATAACAGTGTTAGTGTTTATTATATTATAAATGAAAATATTAAAATGAAAACTGGGTCAGTATATAAGTATATCACAGCTGTAAAACAAATGGTCAAACAGATTAGTGGTCGACACAGAACATACGTTTCTGTATCATCCTTCTGTAGCTGAACTAATTCCACATAACTAATGTTGCTTTTCATTGCGACGTCGATGCTCAAACAATATATTTTTCAGCTCTAATGTAAGATGTAATCAGCAGGCTTTTATACATTGAATGAAACAAGTTGAGACACTGATATGTGATGCTGATAGTTTCTCTTTAAAATATTCCAGTATCTGATATGGTGTCAGGTTTTATTGGATACAAGTACAATAAGAGCAAAATCAACCTACATCAGCACTGAAAAACAGGAACAAAACAGACTATTAATTATTCAATGTCTGCGCCTTTTCACCTTCATCAGCAAATTTTATAAATAGCAGTTAGAAATGATTTTTCCTCTTTGCTCATTAGGAAATTAGCAGGATTGAAAAAGCCTCAGAAGCACATCTTGAGGTTTCTAGAGCATTCTGCTGTCAAGGTGACCTCTGACCTCCTTGATTTGGCAAGTGTACAGTGAGATCAATACCGCTCATTAAAGAATTTAGATCAGAGTGTGTAGCAACAGTGCAGAAAGAAGGCTGCTGAGCAAAGCTGCTGATCCCAGAGCCCCCCCGCCCGGAGCACTGTTTCTGTCACTGGTTAATGTGGGCTCAACTGTAGACGTTTGAGGTGGTTCTGGTCCGCGACAGTGGCCTAGATTAGAACCCAAACAAGAAGCGTAGCCCATAGCGTGAGCCACGTAGTTCTGTTCTTGGACGCCATCAAAGAGGTGGGCCATGGGGCCACGGGCGAGCACCACCACATCTTCTCCGCTGTGAGTGGCCGACTCTGTTGGCACGGCAGCCATTTGGACGTAGTCTTTAGTTTCTGGAAAGTAGACGCAAACAAGAGGCTGATGAGGATCATGACCAGAGGTGGGAAAAATACTCACATTCTGTACTGAAGTAGAAGTAAAGCTACTTGTGTGGAAAATATTCTAGTAAAAGTAGAAATACTGATTGAAGTACTTCTACCAGAATATTCTATCTATCTATCTATCTATCTATCTATCTATCTATCTATCTATCTATCTATCTATCTATCTATCTATCTATCTATCTATCTATCTATCTATCTATCTATCTATCTATCTATCTATCTATCTATCTATCTATCTATCTATCTATCTATCTATCTATCTATCTATCTATCTATCTATCTATCTATCTATCTATCTATCTATCTATCTACACAGCAAATTTTGGTCTTTGGAATGAACTCCACGTGAGTTAAAATCAACTCAATCTCAGTGTACATGCGTGACCATCCATTGACTCCACAGGAGAGTTATTATAACTCTGCTTTTGGAGTTCATCCAAAAAATGACACTGCCTGGTAGTAGTCCTTAACACATATGGTAGTCAGGGTTAAAAAATAAACTCCAAAAATTCAACTCTTTCACTCTTTTTAGTTGAACTCCAGATTTTTCAACTCTAGAAATTTGCTGTGTATCTCTCTCTCTCTCTCTCTCTCTCTCTCTCTCTCTCTCTCTTTCTCTCTCTCTCTCTCTCTCTCTCTCTCTCTCTCTCTCTCTCTCTCTCTCTCTCTCTCTCTCTCTCTTTCTCTCTCTCTCTCTCTCTCTCTCTCTCTCTGTCCATCCGTCCGTCCACAAAAAAACCCACAAAAAATATATTTTACATGATTTCTGCCTTAAGGTCTTATGGATCAAAACAGTGGTTATAATGGAAGTAATAGTAGTAGTAATATAGTCATATTTTGTTTAGAACGTGCACATTTTAGTTGGTGTCCAGAATTTTAGAGATCATGCAAAAATGAACAACTTTTAAATTCTGATGAAAAATAATGTGAAGGTTTTTAACACAAAGTGCAAAGTGTACGTAAAAAACACACCTAGATAACGGAGGGTAAAGCAAATTTTGGTACATCTGTTTGTTCATGTGTTTCCCTGGTACTTTACTATTTATACTGATGATTTTCTCTATTTATTGTCATGTTTCTTTTGCTATTTCGAGTGGTGTCATTCAACTGTTTTCTCTATCTCTTGTAATAATAAGTGGCTTACATCTAAGTAATTATAAACCTTATGTAAGTTTGATAAAAAAAACAACATATGTAAAAGACATACATTGTTTTTCTGTTGTTGTTGTTGTTGTGAAAAGCAACAAACTGTCTTTTCAGCTTTTCCCCAGTGTTTTCAGCTTGAATGTGCACAAGTGGATTCACAGCGAAGACAATAAAGACAAAAATAAACCATTGACCGGTGGAAAGACTGTGATAGCTCAAGGATAAAGCAAGTGATGTATGTGCTGTGCTGACTCCTTACTAGTGTCAACATCGCGGATGTCAGGGCGTGTGCCGTTGACAACTTTGTGCCCTGGTCCGTTTCCGTACATCAGTGTGGTATAAGGACGGAAATCCGTAGCCCAAAGTGGAGATTTACCTGCAAAATACAACATGAAGAGCTTCATATTCCTTGACTCATTTTCGGCTGTTGTTCTGTTTTCTGTCTACCTTAGAGAGCTAAACACGTGCACAGACTTATGCGGACACAGAGGAAGGCTCTGTGGATCCCCAAGGTTCAGCAGGAGGTATAAAGCTGGTGGTGTGTCTCAGTGTTTCTCTCCAGATGAGCCATTAGCCTGGTGAGTCTCCTCACTGATGAAGAGCTTAGAGTTTCACAAGCACATTAATCACAGCTGCACCACTGGGACGTAGAGGAGGAGGAGGAGGAGGAAGGGTAAATAAGGATAAAACAAGTAACAAAGAACCGACAGGTGGGAGCAGCTCCATCTTACGCTAGATTTATATGAGCATGATACTGGTGGATATAAAAAAAAAAAATTACATTTTGATTTGATTTGATTTGATTTGATTTGAATGATTTATTTCGAACATGTGCAAATTGCAACAATAATCAATACATCAATAATAATAATAACAATGACATGTCCGAAAAGGAGTAGGATGAAGCATAAGCTTATTTAATCCTACCCCTTCTTCACTTCCTCAACAACCTAAATACATCTTGTAGTAATATAGTGCATAGTACAAAAAATATGAAAAATAAAATGATAACAATAACAATGATAACAATACCAATAATCAATAACTGAAGTACTAAACATAGACATATATACAAAAAAAAAACAAAAAAAACAACTATAAACAAATGAGCAGATAGGAAAGTAGGTAACAAATAGAGTTTTTTTGTTGTTTGTTTTCTTTTTTCCTCCCTTCCTTCTTCTTCTTTTCCCTTTTTTTTCTTTCCTTTTTCTAATTTTTTTGTATTTTGCTCTTATTTTTTATTTTTTATTTTATTTATTTTATTTTTCTATTCATTCACTTATTTTATTCATGTATTTATTCATTTATATCTTTTAACCCCACAGAGGGACAGTCAACAGTGCTCGAGATCAGTGCATATTCCAGTCTTGCAGACATATACTAGACTATTTAGTGCATGTGTGTGACCATCATCGGTTCTCCCCCGATTTTTGGAGGGAAATATCAGCTTTTTACTGATTTTATTGATGGATAAGTTGGACACAGTTACAGGAGAGTTAGTCATATCCTGTACATACGATCTTCTTTTGTTCAGTTTTTATTTTGACCACATAAAATCATCACATGACAAACAACCATACAACATGGTTAAACCAAATTCCCAGCACACAAACAGAAGTGGAAAGAAGTACACCTTACACTGCTCTGGGGCTACACGATCCCGGAAAAATGTGTATTACCATTTTCTTGATAAAAATGTATATCGCAATTCTTTGCATGATTTTTAAAAAAAAAATTAAGTTACATTTTTATTCAACTCAAACCCAAAATTTGCATACTTGCAATTTGCATAACTAAATATTTAACTATTGAATTATCATTGAACTATTAATTTAGCCGTTCATTAAGTGTAATATCAGTATATATTGATAAATATATAATGACCCTACTGGGAGCTACTTAGGGTTCAGGACACTTCGACATGTGGACAGCCAGAGCCTTTAAAGTAAAATTTTAAGTTGCCATTCATTGGAAATTAAAAGTATGGTGTGTAATCAGTCTAATTTACTTCAACTAGGAGAACAAAAATTATTATGAAATTATTATTATTATGAAATTAAATTATTGTGACGTAAAATGGTCCTTTTCAGTGCTTTACTGATCTATCTGATGTTTTTGGGGTCAAATTATTGCTCTTAATCATTAATGTGCTCGGTATCATGCATTTTCTTGCACATATTTGACCTCATTTCATCGACTTTATACATTATCAGTAGTTAATCTACGGAATTGAATTATATTGTATCACATCATCACGTTTGGGATTGTAATTAGTCTAAAAAAGCTTTGCATCTGCCCAGAATCAGCACATGTTGAGATTAATCAAAGAGGGGTTAAAAACAAAATGGTTTAGCTTTAGAAGGACAAGTATCATCACAACCTAAAAGGGAACAATACAATCCTTAATTCATGACAAACCAATACATTTGGACATTTTAATGGTTTTGGACAGGAGGGGTATGTTAAACTGTAATTTGAAGTGTAACAGTCAGGACCGAGTGCAATATTTATACTTAATTAATCAATAAATTAATTATTTGTCTGTGTCTTGTTGGTTGTCAGCATTGTTTTTATACTTTTGTGTGTGTGTGTGTGTGTGTGTGTGTGTGTATAGTTATTCTATTGTAATGTCGCAGTATAAAATGTACAGAATTTTCTTTTGTGAGGTAAGGAGTCAGAAAAAGCAACAAAAAATAAAAAATAAATACTCAGGTAAAGTACAAATACCATACATCTGCACCATTTCAAGACACTAATCGAAAACCAGTGTCTTCAGTCACATAGTCAGAAATGGTAACGGAATGAAGGGAAGAAATGAATCAGGTCAACACAGGCAAGGTCCAGAGGGACATTAACTGACAGGAACGGCTGTCAGAGTCAGAGAAACGAATGGTGGGAATGGTGTAAGACAAAGACACAGAAAGACGTCAGTGGTCAGAGACAGACAGGAAACGGAAAGACAAGGAAACAAACTGAAATAGAAAGGCGACAGAGAGAAAGGCTGCCGGCTATATGTGTTTACCCGGCCTGTAATTGCAGGGGAGAGAAAGCAGAGGAAATGTCAAGCTGCTAGTGGCAGAAGGAACACTGAAGCAGAGAGAGCGCTGGCAGAGCGGTGAGAGGCTTCACACACTCAAGGAAACGCACACAAGAGCACAAAATGCCACTGAGTTTCTGCCCTATTGTCACAGGGGACAAACACACCTGCAGGGGGCAGATAGATGGAGAACAGGCACAAAAAGGAGCTTTTTATGGATTGAAAGGAGGTGAAATTTGATTATCATGTATGGGGAAAAAAAGGCACGAGCATCACATTAATCCCTTAATGCCCACTGTCGCAAATATGCAACATAAAAATATATATATATATATATATATATATATATATATATATCTATTGTATGTGCTATAGTCAAACTCATTATTCATAATTTAGGGGTGTCAGTTGATTAACATTTTTAATCGGATTAATCACAGGTTTGCTTTGGATTAATTTTGATTAATCGTGATGAAAACACTTTATGTCAATCAACTGTTTTGTCTGAGGTTTTATTTTTATTTGGGGGGGGGGTTGTGTACTTTTCCCACAAAATACACAAACACAAAAAAAGTGAAGAAAAATATACAAAACATGCTAAAATTCACACAAAAAAGCACAAAAAAAAGCAATGAAAAATCCGAAGCATATTCAAAAACTCTTCTTAAATATAGAAAAAAAAAAAAAAACTAAAAATGTGATTAAAATATCCAAAACATATGCAAAAATATCTATTACGTTAAAATTTCTAATCAGGTTAATCATGATAATGTTTTAAATGGATTGAGTTAAAGTGTTAATTTTAACAGACCGACTGTTTTACATAAACTTGTACTTAAATTCAGGTTTTAAGTGGTTAAAGACCTGCAGCTCAAAGAAATCACATTAAATGAGTCAGATTCAAATTATACTGGTGTACAAGTAAAATCTGGAATAAAAGTAATAAAATGTTCCCACATGAGTGTTACTGATAAAGAAAACTCTTAAATGCTGGTTGGATCAAGTTTCCAAGATAAGTCTTGGGTCAAAATGTGAAATTTTTAGAATGAACAAGAAAATATGTTTTAGTCCAAATGAATATTGGTCTCAGATCTACTTTAAAACACTGTCTGCACATTATGATCCATTCACTTTACAGGTTCTTTCTAGTGGAATATTTACTAATCCATCGTATATATGTACATAAACCACCATATATGTGGAATAACACACCAACATATATATTAAAAACATGAACTAACCAGCACTAAAGTCATTTGTTTTCTGATTCATCTGATTAAACTATGTAAGATTTAACTCATTTAATTTGTGAAGCAGATACTTTATAAAAAAAGAAGTGTAGAGCAGTGTTACCCAGAATGCTTTGTCCTCGAAATGGGTATCCATTGAAGGTGAAAGGGTGGGAGTGGTCGGCCATGACTATCGTGAGAGTGTCCTCTTCTTTGGTGAGTTCAAGACCCTTGGCAATGGCGTTGTCGAAAGCAACCGTCTCATGGAGTGCCATGTACCCCCTCCCTGCGTGGTGAGCCTGGTCAATGCGTCCACCTGGACAGACAGGGAGCCCAAGGTTAGTGAGGGATGCAAGATTATTATAGGTTTGGATTTTTCCTTTATATTTAGTTTTAAAGGGCAGTGGTTGGCACTCATGCCTCACAGACAGAAACTCTCTGAGATGAACTGGAGACTCATATAGGGTGTACCCCACCTTCACCTATTGTAGCTGGATTAGGCCCCCAGTGACCCCTGTGACCCCTGTGAGGATAAAGGGGGTTCAGATGACGAGACGAGACGAGGCTTAGTTTTACTTTATTTTTACTGTTTTTAGCGTTTAGAGCAGGATGGCTAGTTTTTAACAGTTGTTTTTCTGAATAGTATAGTATTTGTTTCATTTAATTTAGTTTAGTTTCAGTATTGTTTTTTTTATTGTTTTTTTTCACCATCTTATTCAAATATATAAATGAGGCACTGATCAGTGGGTTCCCCTGGGGATTTTATCCCAACTTTTTATATGTTTTAGTTAATTTTGTAAGCAGACAATACAGATTCTGTTCGTTATAATTTTTTCTTTTAATTATTGTAGTTTTATTTTATTTCAGTTAATGAAAACATTTTTTCTTTTTGTGTTTCATAAGAATTTAGGAATTTTAATCACTTTTTTTGCATTAGCCTTTTTTTTGGGGGGGGGAGGGGGGTTGCATGTTTCGTAAATATTTTTCCTCCTTTTTGTTTCTTTGTGTAATTTTATATGTTTTTGAGTACAAAAAAAAAACAAACGAGACCGAACAGTTGAACGACAAATAGTTTTGACCATGATTAATCAAAATTAATCCCAAGCAAAACTGTGATTAATCTGATTAAAAATAATTTAATCAGTTGACAGCCCTAATAATAACATACGTAATAACCCATAATAAAAATGTTGGCATCTTTTTCTGTATGTTAGAAGACGTTTTGAATACATTTAAGATTTTTAATTTCTTTTATGTGTTCGTTTAAATCTTTTGTGAATTTTAGTGGATTTTAGCATCATATTATATATACATATCTATATATAGATATATATATATATTCCAATTTTAGTTTTCATCACTTTGTTCTTTTTCATAAATGATTACAACCTTGGAGGGATGGTCTCCTGCCTCTGACTAGGGCTTTAAATGAGAAAAAAGAAAAATGATGGTTCTTTCGCTCAAACATGAGAAACAGTGCATTGTAAATGGAAATGTAACTGTGACAGTTTAATTAAACAAAATGGCTCTGCTTAATTTCCTCATTTTTCCTTCTTTAATTAGACAGGCTTAATAGGACGAAGACTGAGGAAATAAGAGAAATGTATCATAAGAACAACAGAAAACACAGATTGGAACTGTGACTCTTGAAAAGTGGACTTGATAGAAATGGGAAAAAAATGCATTAAAATAGCTGTAGTATAAAAACTGGAGTTGACTCAAATCTAATGCATCTCAGTGATTTTGGTAATAAATTCTTGGAGGATTTGAGACATGATTCAACTTGCCATGGAAAAAATGCATTTCAATTCTGTGCAAGTAAGCTCATAATTCAATTCCTTTACTTTCACTTTTTTATGTGGACAGTGTTTAGCCGGGGAACTTATTATTTTGTTGGTTTATTATTCATTGTTGTTAATTTTTTATTGGTCACCTTGGCTGTTTTTGTTATTTTTGTTCCTTATTTTATTCTTTATTTTGATTGTTAAAGTCTCAGGAGTTAAATGGTTAATGATATTTTTGCTGAAAAAATCACTTTTTTTTAATATAACCTTTAATTTTACTCAGAGCTGTAATGAACACCAACATAATCAGTCAATTAAACATAGGAAAATGCCAGATTTATTTTATTTTTCTTACTGAAGCAAACACAAACTACAGAGGACATTATTATAATCACTTAAGAAAGGTTGAACACTGAGAAATAATCATTTGGGAAATGTTACAAAAGTAGAACAGGGTCTTTATTGGTTGAAGTAAATGGAATGTATGTAAAAACCCTGTGCACACTGGATATGGACAGTGTTGTGTTTGCAGTCCGGTGACATCACACTTGAGCTGCACTTATTTCTGAAACCCAATATTCAACCTGGATTTACTACTAATGTAACATAACTTCAAATTTATCTTAAAACTTAAAATAACGTCAAACCTGACTGCATCTAATGATGTGTTACTTTCATCTGGATTTGACATTTATCGTGATTTTTTTTGGTTTTGTTTTATTGGGGGGGGGGGGGGGGGGGGCACTCAAGGCTTCACTCAGTCTTGAATGGCTTGAGACTCAGTAGCAGGGGCACTTTGTATTTAATTTTTTTTTTTTTTTTTAATCTCAGCACCTATAAAGTTTATTTTTATACCTTTAGTCACTGTGCCTCCTCCCTCCACCTGCTGAATAGGAAATGGAAGCAGACTCAGGTTAATAAGTTGTACTCTGAGTGAGTTGTCAGTGATTGGGTGCACCATATGCCTGCTTCTATTTATACATTTGCTGGTTATTTTAAAGTCATTGTAAAGACACTCCGTAGCAGCACAGAGTCCCCAAGCGGCTGCCTCAGATTAAAAGAGAGATGGATGAGGAGGCCGGTGAGGCATCCGTGTGGAACAGAAACATGTCAAACCACCACATTCGCTAACACACTCATTGAGCTGGATGCAGAATCAATGTCACTTCAGACCATTCATTTGCACACACACCGTTCTGTAGCAGGATGGATTATGCAGGACATCACGACTCAAGATGGTATCTAGATACAACACTACCACTACTGAGGTTACTATATATAAGTACAGATAGTTGTTGAAGTGCTGCATAGCCTTCAATGATTAAATTGATCCAGAACATGTTTTTTTTTTCTTCTATTTTTAGCAGTGTCCCTCCTGGAATTCCATTAAAGGAGAATTTGGATGGATTTCAACACTCCGCTGTATTGCTCAGTCTAGTCTTGACTTGTTAGTAGTGAAGACGCGTCAATTTTTCATTTGACCCTGACAGCGTTCTTGAGTGGAGAAATAAACAGAACGACAAACACAGAGGGAATAATTTACTACTGGGCTGTTTACATGACAGTTTTAATTGCTGTTTAATTCAGAATAAAGGTTAATTCGTCTTTAAGATGACCATGTAAACACCTAATTCCAGTTGAAAATGATGATTCAAAGTTAAACTTCATTCTGAATAAAGTTACTGGTTTATTCCGATCTTAATCCTGAATTCCATAACTCTTGTCAGGGTTGGATCAAAAATGGACACGTCTTCGTTATGAACATATTGTACATATAGAAGATTGAGCAATGCAACTGAATATTGACATCTGCAGAAATTCTCCTTAAAGTAGAAGTAGAAGTGCGCTTGTCGCAGTGGACTTACAGCTAAGCTATGAGCTAACTCGTTTTGACCGCCGCTTCCATCAGTCCTGCTCGCCAACGTACGCTCACTGGAAAACAAACTGGACTACCTGAAGCTGGATTTAAACACCAAACATGATCCACCAGACTGCTGCATCCTCTTTCTCACTGACGAATGGCTCAACTCTTCTGTCCTGGATACCGACATTATCTTGGACGGGCTAACAATATTCAGGTCCGACAGCAGCCATGCTCCCACAGGTAAAACCCGGGGGGGTGAGGGGTGGGGGTTGTATCTACACTATCAACAGCTGGTGTTAGCCTGGATGGGTTCAAATTTAAATCTACATTTTCTTTTAATACATATTTCATACAAAATCGATACGTTTTTCTCATTTTTAAGGGGTTTTAGGGGTAGTATTGGGGAACTTGAAACAAATTAGGCCTTTTACATGTAAATTGCGACAAAAATTTTACGTTACGAAAACAACTCTTGAACAAATTAATTACATAAGTAGAGGTACTTGAGGTAATGGGGCGGGGTACCACATAAAAAAAGCTTGCGTTGGATGTTATGACCCTCATTTCTCAAATGAAAGAAGAAACTAACTAGGATTCCCTCAGTAGCAGCGAGCAAAGACGGAAGAGTCCAGCACCGATGGGTGGGTGTGGGGAATGTGGTGTGAAAGTGATGGCAGGCACACGGCAACTGAGGCAGGATCCCGGCCCACATGCAGGCAGCAAAATCAGTGTAACCTAATAGATAATAATGGTGATGTCCAAAACCAGAGGGGTAAATCGCACCCAGAGTGTGTGTGTGTGTATATATATACATATATATATATATATATATATATATATATATATATATATATATATATATATATATATATATATATAAAGCAGGTCTGTCAACTTTACACATTAACGCAGATTAATCTATCATCATGATTAATCTTGATGAAAAATTTTAATACAATACATATTTTCTGGTGTTTTTTCTGTATATTAGAAGAGTTTTTAATATGTTTTGGATTATTAATTGTTTTTTTTGTGAATTTTAACATGTTTTGTATATTCTTTTTTCTCTGCATTTTTTGTGCTTCATGTATTTTGATGTATTTTGTGGGACATTTGAGTAAAGTAAAAAAGAAAAACGTAAAGTGTTTTAATCATGATTAATATAAATTAATCCAAAACAACCCAAATTTAATCATTTGACAGCCCTAAAACAAAGTAAATGTTAAAGTAAGTGGAGATAATAAAGTTGACCATAGCACAGATCATATATAGATTTTTTTTTTGGTATGTTGCATATTTGCGACAGTAGGTGTTAAGGGGTTAACCCAGACAAATTAGATGAAAAGGTGTGTGTGCAAAGTGGAGGAAGCTGCTGTTCTCACCTTCCACTAGCAAAAAGAAGCCCTTTGGGTTTTTCTGGAGGATGCGGATGGCCTTTTCGGTGGTCTCGATGATAGATGGGTCCATGTTTGGGTTCCTGTCAGCTTCGAAGCGCAGATCGCCAGGTTCAAACAGAGCTGAAGGGGAGTGAGAAAAAGAACAGCAAAGGCTCAGTGGATGTGTATTTTATACCACTCCTACTACCACTGTTATTCTCAGCCCACTGGAGATAGTACACCACATCTTCAAGGAGTTTTGTGTTTAGTGCATCCACTCAGGTCAGAAGAAACACAAGTGTGACTCTTTTCATCTCCTCTCCACACAGATCTTTTAAATTAAAATACAAAAGTTTTGGACACAGCTACAATGCTTCTTGGATATTTCTCTGCTTTTGTAAGGTACTCACTACAACACTTCCTACTCCTTTACTCACTTATTTTAGGACATTGCTTCAAATTATGAACTTTCTTAGTTGTGCATCAGAATGCTAAGTTTTTCAGATGAGAAAAATATTTATAAGATAATGGTAATAGCTGCAGATATCAGTTTTGGTATTTTTTTAATATATCTTAAATGTAGTTCTTGAAATTAAATGTGCTAAATCTTACATAGTTTAATCAGATGAATCAGAAAACAATTGACTTTATTGCTGGTTAGATCATGTTTTTAATATATATGATAGTGTGTTATTCCACATATATGGTGGTTTATGTACATGTATACAATGGATTAGTAAATATTCCACTAGAAAGAACCTGTAAAGTGAATGGATCATAATGTGCAGACAGTGTTTTGAAGTAGATATGAGACAAATATTCCTTTGGACTAAAACATATTTTCTTGGTCATTCTAAGAATTTCACATTTTAACCTCATGCTTATCTTGGAAATTTAACGCAACCAGCATTTAAAACTTGACTTTTTTGGGGGGGTTTATCACTAACACACACGTGACCAAATTACATTACTTTTATTACTTTTTAATTGTAATTAATTAGTTTTATTTATTTTTTTGTTTTATTAATTATTATCCTTTTGTAAAGCACCTTGTGACTTTTATGTTTTTGAAAGGTGCTATATAAATAATGATTATTATTATTATTATTCCAGAAGCATTTTATTTGTAGACGAGTGTAATCAATACTTCTACATTGTCAGTGGATCAAAAGTCCAATGACAGGGGTCTTTTGTGAGGATGGGCCCATGGAGAAATATCCATATTTCAGTTCTATTATTATTACATTTGGTCAATCGTCTTCTGATTTTTAAAAAAAAATATTTTTTTTTACTTTAGGTGTAACTTTAATGTTGCTCATTAACAGCTGTACTCTGTGCTTTGATACAACAGTTGTTTGTTGCACGAAGGTTGTGAGGTGAGAAATGACACACATCAGTTTAAGTAAATAGGAAAGCACTCAGAGGGTGCAGACTCCACCAAGGCCGCCACCCACCCCTTCACTTCTGTGAGTAATGGTCTGCCTTGACCAACCGAATGAAACTCACATATGCCCCCACCCCACCCCACCCCACCATACCTCTACTGATCGTCACCTAAATGTAATCATGTGTTCTTTGTGCCAATATCAACATTTTCAGCCAAATCCGTCTGTCACTTTTTGATTTATATATTGCACACAGACAGACAGACAGACAGACTGTCATATCCAGGAAATGATAACGCATTATTTAGCATTTTGTGTCTGTTTGTCTGTCACTTCCTGATTATTTTGATATATTTCCTCTTGTGTTCTGTCCTATCTCTAGTCTGACCTCCCCACGTGTGTGCGGATTGTTCCTTGTCCTGACATGTGTCGCCTGTGTCTTGTTGTCTCCCATGTCCTTATGTGTGTGTATATATAGTGTGTGTTTTTTTCCCCTTGTCTGTTACTAGTTCATCCTGTTTTATCAGAGAACCCAGCCAGTCCCAGTCTTGTCTAAAACAGTTTTGATTTCGTGTCTTTTGTCTAGTTTTGTCTTTTGTTTTTCCTTTGATACTTTTTCTCTTAACAGTTTTTTCTCCAGGTGAGTGAATTTAATTTAATCCTTTGTCATATTATGGTTTTCCTCTTTAAGAGTGATTTTTAGTTGATACTTTTTATATTTGTTAGAAATCCTCTGTATGAGTGTTTTATGTTCTATTTTGTCATTGAAATTTGGTTTATTTTTGAACTTGAAGTTTTAAGTTGTGCATTTGGGTTCAAACAGATAAACAGCAGCAAAAACATAACTGCCATTTCTTGGCAGAGTGACAAAACCTATTTACCTATGATACAAATATAGCCTATTCTACTTATGTAAATCTGTTGTATTGAATTGTTATATTAAATTTTTGGTTCTTGCTTCTGACTTCATTGTCTTGAATATCTGTATGTGATGATATGGTGAAGAATTATCTATAAAAAAAGGCATTTAAAGTAATTTAACAATCAAATTTAACAATTTTTTTTAAAATCAGCACTAAGCAGTATTGTTACAATTAACCATAGATTTTAAAATAGATTGCATATGCTGTATCACCATGACAACCATATATAGGTCAGGTATAGAAGTGTGTTGAGAACTGACACACTTTAAAATATGTAGGTCTGTGACTGATCCAAGGACACTACAGTTTGATGCCGTGCTGTGCGAGGACATAATGGAATAAAAGTAGACAAGAAAAGAAAGAAAAATACTTACCCATGAGGTAGTCAGTGGTTTCAGGGTCAACAGCATCAAAATCTTTTTTATTCCACACATAGTGAGCAACCTTTGTAACACACAGGTGATGAACATAAGTGGGAGGAACACTGTGTGAGGGTTTTTGCAATGACTCATTCTCTATTATAGAGTTTGTTTACTATATATATATATATATATGTGTGTGTGTGTGTGGAGTTACCACTTGAAATATTAGAATATCCTGAAAAGCATGCATGTATTTCTGTGATTCTGTACATAGTAAATAGACAAATAGTATTTGAATCAATATATTTCAAGCTTTTATTTGTTTAGATTTTGTTGATTAGAATTTACAGCTTAAAAAAAAATTGAATTTCAAGCAACATTCCAATTTTCTGAGTTTTGGGGTTTAAGGTTTTAATAATCTGTAAATCATAATCAGCAAAATTACAACAAAGAAATCCTTGAGATATCCCACTATGCATGTCATACATCTATAAAATGTATTGGTTTCACCTCTTATGTTGTATTAAGTGAATAAAACAACTTTTGCAAGTTATTCTAATTTTCCAAGTTGTGTGTGTGTGTGTGTGGATACTAATATTTTCTTGTGTCATTTTCCTTGTTTAAATATCTATTGTGTTGTTATCAAAGTAATGGCAAAAACAATCGGATCAATATACAGTTTTAACCATACATTCTCTAAAAATCATGAACTTGTTTTATTATACATATTGTGCTTTTATTCATCTGATAATTTGATAACATAAGACCTAAAGAGCTTTCTCAGCTCAGTCTTTTACATAAATGTAGTAAACTGCACATTGATGTTTGTGTGTTATTTTGTTTGCAGGTGGTCCCCAGACAACAAAGGCTAAGTGTTTTCTGGTGGATTAAGGTCATGCAGTGTGTTATATTTGATTTGCAATGAAAAAAAACAAAAAAAACAGGTGTTGGAGGTTCACAGATTTCTGGTTAAATTTCTGCTTAAATCTACTTTAGTTAAGTTAATTTTAGTGGTAACTTTTACTTTTCCTCCCTACATTTGTTCATAAATATCTGTACTTTATACTCCTAACATTCTCAGAGTAGGCTTATTTTTTCAAACTAAACAGATGTGACAGTATTTAAAATAACTTGTAAATCAGTTGAGAGAAATTGTGACTTACTATTTAATAATTGTGAATTTTTATCTCAGAATTTTGACTTTATTAGAATTTTAACTCTATCTCATAATTATGCATTTCTTATCTTATAATTGACTTTTTATCTCAATCGTGCCACTTTATCTCATAATTCTTACCCTTTTTTCCTCATAATTATGCATTTTTAAATCTCATATTTATGACTTATCTAAAAAATTTAGACCTTTTATCTCATAATTAAACATTTTATGTCTCCATTTTCTGACTCTTCACACAAGTAGCTGTACTTCTACTTAAGTACAGAATGTGAGTACTTTCATCACCTCTGACATGTTGTCATGGTGTCCCTGGTCCCTTCCTGAAGGGGGCGTGTCCTGGTCAGTCTTAGTGGAGCTAAGGTTGGGTGGCGTTTACATGCTTGGAGAATTTCGATTCCAATCACATTATCTGACTTGCTTACGCTGACTTCTCAAATTCTAGTTCGATTCGATTCCACTCTGGTTAAGGTGTTTACATGGTTTTTAAAACTCTGACTTTAATTGGAGTAAGGCAATATTTCAAATTTCTCAACGTGCATGTAAACGTACCAACTGACATACACAAGATGAGGGTGACGTCCGTACACATTCACTGTCACAGATAAATTACCTTCCCCATTTTCATGCTCTTCCATTCACTGATGAGGTTGCGTCCATCTTGTCTCTTGCCCCTAGATTTATAGTCGAGGCGGTATTCTGGATCCCAGGTTCCCTTAGGGGTCATGTACTTCCTACCTCCACCGATGATCACCTGGACCAAAAATGACACTGAGATGCAACGGAACCTGCGTAATGTTAAAATCTACTATGAAAAGATGACCTTACGTCTATGTCAGTGTTGTTGAGCAGTTGAGAGGAGATGTCGGTGCAGCCCTCCTTCTTTGCAGATGCAGGCATATCGGCATCACTGTACCACTTCCTGCTGGCGCTGTGGGCGTAGGTGGCTGCTGGGGTGGCGTGTTGGACCCGTGTAGTGGTTACAATCCCAACAGACTTTCCTAGAAATCAAAGTTGGTGGTTAATATTAGATTATCAGATTATCAGTTTTGGTCAAAGCAAAAGTAGTCCCGGCAGGTTTACCTAAAGTCAACAAAACACGTGTTTCTTCTCAAATCATGTTCTATGTTGCATTGATTGCTATTGAGAGAAAGTAGCTCCAAACAATTATGAGGTGCGAGTTTTTCTTCCGTGATAGTTTTGTTATGCAAATAAATCACTCATTCGAACACATACTGATTTGAGAAGAAACATGTATTTTGTTGACTCCAAAAAACCTGCTGGGATACGTTTGCTTTGACCAAAACTGGACCAGAACTGAGCTCACAGGACACTGTTGGGGGTAAGTCACTGTGGGTGCACCAGAGTAAAGACGATGATTCTATACAGATTCATGTGAAAAATAGTGAACTATCCCTTTTAAATCAGTGGTGAAAATATAACTGAACACACGTATACATACCTACACACAACTACACATGTCCCCAAAAAACAGACAAACACACAACTACACAATTTATGTCCCTGAAAGACACATAACCTGGGTGTGATTTGCCTGGGGGTAAGGGGGTTCATCCCTCCCCTCTGGTTTTGAACATCACGGTTCAGGTCCGTTAAGGTTCACTGATTTTCCTGCCTGCGTGCACCCAGGCCCCAACAGGGCTGGCATCCCACCTCAGCTTCACGCACGCTGGCCACCACTTTCATTGCGCTGTGGGGTTTTTGGGAGACCCTCTGACTCACATGTGCATTAGACTCCTGTTTCAAGATGAGTAGGGTGTGTTGCCGACATCGCAGCTGACCCCTGGCACCTGTTGTAGCTACGTGGGCCGGTCGCTGCCTTGGCGACATGATGTGGTTGGCGCGCTGGGGAAAAGGGGTCCAAGGGAGAAAAGGCTCAGCATGTGGTGGTGTAAAGGTCACCGCTGGAGCAACCTTCGCCCCCGGACCCGGTCGCTCCACACCACCACGGAGGAAATGCACAAGCCATACCTGGGGGAAGGTCCCGCAAAGTTTGTTTCAACTTTCCCTTCAGGTACGTGTTGACCATCGGCCTGGTGTCAGTATATAGCCTCAGATGGAGTTTACCGCCTCCTTTGGGCTGCATTTATAAATAACCTGACTCTGAGAAGACCAGACCAGGCACGATGACAAGCGGGCAAGGGGTCTTCCATACGCCACATTTCCCACGCCTGCCCATGGGCCGGGGATCTGGTGCTGGGCTCTTCCCTCTTGGCTCGCTGCTACTGAGGGAATCCTGGTTAGTTTCTTTTCCTCTGCTTAGTGTTTACAAACTGGAATGAAAGTCATAACATCCAACGCAAGCATTTCTTCTGTGGAGAAAAAAAAACCCACACACCCCTCTGGATTTTTGATAAATCACACCCTCCACACAACTATACGCAACTACATGATATATGTCCCTGAAAGACACACAACTACACAAACACAACTACACAGATACACACAACTACACACACATGTCCATGAAAGACACACAACTACACAAACGACTAAGCAACGCATGTACCTGAATGACATACAAATACATAACACACAACTACACAAACACAACTGCACAAAGACACAACTACACACATAATAAAAAGGAGGATTTTGTCCACAACACTTGTTATATTATTGATTTTGCTCAATTGTTAATTCGTCAATTTGTACCTGGATAGTGTTATATAAAGATGGTATAATGCAGTACTATACCCTGGAGTATGTAGTACAACCAATTAGAATGTATTACTTTTGAAATGGCCATTCTGTTTAATACATCATTTATATTTAACAATATAATACATCTTTAGTTTTATTAATATAATATTTTGAATCCAGGCCTTGTTCTTGTAAAGAACCACACCTAAATTGTGGTATTTCTGCTTTTAGTCATATTAAAGATCAAAATACTTCTTCCACTCCTACGTGAAATGTAAGAAATAAGACTAAGAATGTTTCTAGTGCTTTATTTTTTATTCTGCTGTGTGCTAATTCCAGCTCTACATTCAGACAGCAGAAAGTGGGTCAGTGTTTCATGGGCACAGCTGAGGACTCAGCTGTAAAGTGGGGTCAATCCTTAGGTCCTTGTCTTATTGTTGTCAGCTTTTACAGTAATTCTTTCTCAGAGGTGGGAAGTAACTAAGTACTTCGTTACTGTACTTAAGTAGATTTATTTATTTTTTTTAGCTATTTCTTTCTTTCACTCTTTATTTTGCCCTTTAAAAAGACAACAAATACATAAGCAAATATAAATATAAATGAAATATAACAGTGCTAGTGAGACCAAAAGCTTAAATATGCTTATATAGAGGCTTCCCTTTATCAACTTAATTAACACTTCAAATAAATCAAATGAACCAAAAAATAAACTTAGGTAACAGTTAAATGAAACAATATAATAAAAACACAATAAAGTAAAGAAATTACCATTAATTTGAATTATATGTTGTGATTATGATTTAAATATAGACTGTAAAGAGAAATAGTAAACAAGAAAATTTAAGGGAAATGTGGGATTAAAACGTACAATACAACTTTAGTATGATATTTGAAAATAGTAAATGGTTTGACTATTTTTTTTCCTAATTTTAGTGTTTTATTCCAGTTATTTTAAACAGTGGGGCCCCTCTACATGATTGTAAATTGTTGGGGGGGGGTTTCGCATTAATTGACCTGAATTAATGACTACGTCTGGTATTTGTACTTGACTTGAATATTTATTTTTATTGCAACATTTTACTTTTCCTCCCTACATTTGTTCATAAATATATACTCCTTACATTTTCAGAATAGACTCGTTACTTCCTCAAACTAAACAGATGTGACAGTACGAAAAAACAAGTCACTTCAGGGGAAAAATCAGTGGACGACAGAAAGAAAGAACACAGGGCCAGTACTAGATTCCTGTACATAGATGTCCCACTTTATACACATTTTCCAATCTTCCTTTCATTTTTCACATCTTTGCATATTACTGGCCCACATTTCTTTTAATTTCACCTGTGAAAATGGATATAATTTATATAATCTCAGAGCGCTGATCCCTGAACACAACTGGCATTGCCACCTTTGACCCGTATATCTGAGAAGCCAGTGGGCGCACTGCTAATGTTAGCCGCACATCGTATTAGCTAATCAGGGTCCTGAGGCCTGGTCATCACACAGTAACACCATGTTAATGTTAGTTCGTTCATTGTGCATTTTTATAAAAAGGACTTTTTTCAAATTGCTCTTGGGCTGTTGCATTGATGTTCCAGGGGTCTGAGTTTACAGTGATGATTTTTTTTATACAATGTGGTGGATGTTATGACTCCATAGTATTTGAATTGACCATTTTGGGGATTAATAAAGTGATCGATGTCTACTTTAGCTGCACAGCAGCACAGCAGAAGAGCTAACAAACAACAACTTCCCCCTTCCGCCCATTAGCGATTAGCTCACTATCATCCTGGGGCAGGAGCGGAGCGTTTGGTTCACTGTAGGGGGGGGGGGGGGGGGACCTGTAGTGGGCCCTTTATAAAGGCCTCGTATATGTAATGTTTGTGTTCATTCCAACACCATGGTTTTAATTAGTCCTCCTCGTCTTGATCTTCCTCAAGGAATAGGCATTTTGTTTTCTTTTATGTCTTGTGTTTTTATGTTTTAGGATTGTTTCTGTATAGTAGGTTATAGACCCCTTCGCAGTCAACGTCATTGAAACGTCAGAGGAAGTTGCGCATGCAGACTGGACAAAGAAAAACTGCATGGAAACGCTGTTGTTTATATAAATGACATACGTAAAGCATAGCTAGAAATGCCCATGTGTTGTCGGCTGTCAAAATGATTCCAAGGACAGGGTTAAACTGTATAGAATTCCATCTGGTGTCACCCATTCAAAAAATAAATAAATAAAATTCGACAACGTCTATGGTTACAAGCAATCAAGCGTGTGGACTGGAATGAGAGCACGATCAGGAATGGCTGTTTCTCTGTCCTTTCCATTTTAACCACAATCTGGACCTTGAATAAATTTGCTGCAGCATGACCCAAGGCTAGAATGAAGTACATACTGAAAATACAAAGAAAGATATGGGGGATATACTAGTAGGTGGTTAAGTGATTAACCTGGGTAAGTTAAGCTGGACTCTTCTGTTATCAGGTTTACCACCACCTCTAGATGAACTTACCCAGGCTTACCACTAAAACACCTAGTTGGAATAAACTTCAGTTCACAGAAGTGATCATCGCCAATAGATCATCAGTTCACTCTGATGATCTATTGGCGGTTTTGGTAGTCCTTATTAAATTAAATTAAATTTTATTTGTAGAGCCCCAAATCACAACAAGGTTGTCTCAAAGAGTTTTACAGAGTTGGTTTGAAAAAACAAAACAATCAATGAAATCACACAGTAAATGAAAAGTATTACCAATTGCTACTAACCCAAACCACACATAGGGTTTTAGCTAAAGCTTGAGGTTCATACTAAGATTTATTGGGATTGGAAAATATTCCATATTACTTATCCTTTTTTTTTTTTTTTTAAAGTAAAAGCTTAAGTTTATTTCATACAAAGACTGGAATAATAAGCAAATTACTAAAGCTGTATTATTGTTGTCCGGTGAATTATTAAAGGAATGGCATTTATGATTGGTACGATTGGTATTTATGAAATGCTGCTTTGAAAAGGACATCACTGACGAAAGCAACATGCACACGCTTTACCTAGGGTCAGTGTCGTGGCACCCTGTGTGTGTGTGATTACATATTTACAGCTGCTGATAACAGGAGAACATGATTAGGGTCAAAGTGTTTTCCTCTTCAGCAACTTTTAGCCACAGGTTGGTATTTGTCCAAACTCCCCGATTGCTCAGTAAAACTGTTCTCCTGTGGCACCACGGTTCACAGCTGAGTGCTTAGCTGTAAAATTAGGTTTTGCTGAGGCTGTGTAAGACCTGGGGGATTTTCTTTTGTGAGGTGTCAGAGCTGAAGTGTAACTCGGCAGGGCTGTGTCAGGGATCTGCCTCCTCCTCTGCAGAAACTCACACAATCCCATTCATTGCTTCAGTCACAGCACAGTTTAGTGATGTTATTATTCCTACAGTATAGTGTTGTCATCTATAGATAGTTGTATTTTTGCTTCAGCTGAGTCTGTTCATATGTACAGCATCATCAGTAGGACAGCTCCAGTAGTTTGTAACTCAAACACTGGAGTTATTTATCCTCCTTTTGTCTGATCAGGCTGGTGACTGTGCTGAAATGTTTTCTTTTAGTTAATTTGGTCTTTTTTTAAATTGTTGAGTAATTTCCAGGAATACTATTTTTAGGGTTTCCTATTTTCTTTATTTAATTACTCATACATTTTCCAATCCAACTTATTTTCATAAATTTATCCTTACCAGTCAGCAGTGAATGATGACTCCTCCCCACCTTATGCACTTTAGTCAATGCCAGCATTAGGAGCATTTAACTTTATTAATACTTAATTAATAACACTGGTATAAAAGTAAAATGCTTCCAGAATAAAAAATAAAAATAAAATAAAAAAGGAATTTTACCACATGTGTGCTACTGCTCTGGGTGGGGGTGGGGGGTGTACTCTGGATTCCCATAAAATATACAATAATTTATAAAAATAAAAAATAAAAAGAAGACAAAAATGAAAAATCTAAAACATATTTAAAAACTGTGATAAAATGTCCAAAACATATGCAAAAATGTGTATTGTGTTAACATTTTGATCAAGTTAATCAAAATGGTGGATTAATCTGAGTTCCTGTGTTAATTTAGACATAACTTTTTTTTTTAAAATATATACTTATACTTAAATTCAGTTTTTAAGGGGTTGAGGAGCTACATGTCAAAGACATCATATTAAGTGAATCAGATTGGTCTACACTGAAAACTGGTCTACAGGTAAAATCTGGAATAATGTGTGTTACTGATAAAGAAAACTCAAGTCTTAAATGCTGGCTGAATAAGTCTTGGGTCAAAATGTGAAATTCTTGAACAAGAAAATATGTTTTAGTCCAAATGAATATTGGTCTCAGATCTACTTCAAAACACTGTCTGCACATTATGATTCATTCACTTTACAGGTACTTTCTAGTGGAATATTTACTAATCCATTGTATACATGTACATAAACCAGCATATATGTGGAATAACACACCATCATATATATTAAAAACATGAATAACCAGCACTTTTGTCATTTATTTTCTGATTCATCATATTAAACTATGTAAGATTTAACACATTTAATGTGTGAAGCAGATACTTTATTTTTAAAAAAATTGTAGAGCAGTGTTATTATTTATTAATCATTCTTAATCCTTTGTTTTTTTCCTCTCTCTTATAATCTATATAAAAATATTTAAGTTGACTATTACCCCTGTAAGAATATTAATCCATTACATTTCATCCATTTTAATGCATTCTGAGCTGTGGGCTGTAAGACCACCTCCAGATCTAAATCCGTACCTGGGTCAAGGGCAATGACATGATACAAGTTTGTCAAAGCAGAGGAAATTGGAGCACCCTGAGAAAACCTGGATGAATAAATGCAGAACATGCACACTGCATACAAAAACACTGTCCTTTGACATTGACTCCAATGGTCTTACTGTGAAGTGACAGTTGTAACCACTGATCCAATGCATTTTCAATCATTAGTCATACAAAGGTTTCACTCATCAAAAACAAATCTGTCAACCATATGACGTCAATATCAATTTGTTGGAAACTAACCTACATCTTTGGCCCATTTCAGGATAGATGTGACCTCGTTGCCCTTCTGAGTCTTGCAGACGCCATTGCGAGCAGCTGCGTTCACACCTAGAGTGTTCAGGTTGGTTTTGACTCCACAAAGGTAAGCTGTCGCCGTGGCTGCACTGTCTGCGATCTGGAAGTCCACACTATAGGTCTGAAAAACAGACATACACAAGGATGAGCTTAAAAAAAATTAGATGTTGCATTTAATGTGATTCATCTTCAGTATTCAATATGGAAATCTAGCCTTACAGTTCTAACAAATATTGGAATAATTACAGCACATTGTGTGTTTTAACCCTTTAATGCATCCTGGTCACTCCAGTGGACAGTTATTCTACAGTTGTTCTCTTTTATATTCATGTGTTTTGTTGTTTTAGTTCCACATCAGTCAGTTCATATCATTACTGTAACTCTTAATAATTCTTAATACCTGATCTGCACTAACATGTTTACCTATAAATCAATTGCTTATTATTAGACTGTAATTAACAGTCTTCTTAAATACTGCATTAAAAATGTTCTGATTTTAAATACACATTCCATTTGGTTCGAAGCTTAAACACATGTTGTCCAGCTGAGTGCGTATTTTTGTAACTCTCATTAAAAAAAATGTCAAACACATAGCTTTTTTTCATGCCTAAAGAGAAATAAAAACACATGGGAAAAAATCTTGACTAAGATTCTCATAATTCATGCATCAAAGGATTAAAATACTGTCTGCAATGTATTTTTCCATACTAGCATTTATAGTCTTAATTTTTTTCTTTCATTTTTGTCCTGTGTATGGCAATTAGTTGCAGTCTAACTTTTAACAGTTTGAACGTTTTTAAAACCTTGGAAAAAAAAGGAGCTGAAAAATGACAGAATGGCATGTCGGTATTTAATAATAATAATAATAATAATAATAATAATAATAATAATAATAATAATAATAATAATAATAATAATAATAATAATAATAATAATAATAATAATAATAATAATAATAATAATAATAATGGATTGGATTTATACAGCACTTTTTTAGCCACTCAAAGCCCTGCATATTAGTAACCCATTATTCATTCACTCTCACATGCACCCTCTGGTGGTGGTAAACTACATATGTATCCACAGTTGCCCTGGGGCAGACTGACAGAAGCGTGGCAGCCATTTTGCGCCTACGACCCCTCTGACCACCACCAAACATTCATACATCAGTGTGAGTGACACTGGAGGCAAGGAGGGTGAAGTGCCTTGCCCAAAAACACACCCTCACTGTGTTACAAATCACGCATTCCCTGTAGTGCACTTCCTTTCATACACTATGAACACTACACACTACATGGATAGTGTACGAACAGTGTAGTTCAGAATGAAACACTCCTCGTCCGCACTTACCGGAAATGACGATTGCGCTGTCAAAATATCTTGATCGCCCGCCAAAATACCGACCAGCTTTGAAAAATGGACACATACATTTTGCTCCTTTTGTTTTTTATAAGCCCTTTCCTCCAGAAGACATGGAGACTACGCTCTCAGCGTCGACGATATGTGGTGGTGGTCCCTCCTCTTCCGTTACATAGCAAAAATGGCGTCCAGTGAGTGCGAGAAGTGTCCATTGCTCCTTCGAATTTTGACAGTTAGAAGTGCACCATCCGGGTACTTACGGCGCACTTTGTTTGCTACTCTTGCGATTGGAACGGCACTATACCCTCAACTGAAGCGTCTGAAGTGCACAAGTGCGTGATTTGGAACACAGTGCCTGTCTGACTAGGACAGAGCAGGGTTCGAACCACCAACCCTTCAGTTACTGGATAACCCGCTCTACCAACTGAGCCATGACCGCCCCATTCAAATAAAATTTATTATATGTGGGCATACACAAAACAAAAGGTGTGAGAGGGCAGAAATAAAATGTTAAAAACGACTAATCCAGTATTTCTCATTACTACATGTATGGTGTTTAATGTGCATGAATTAAAATAACCAAGTTCATTGTAGTAGACAGATGGAGAAAAACATATTTTATCACAGACTGAAAAATTGTTTGCCTGCATTACAGCAAACATCCCTGATACGGATAAAACTGCAAAGCCAAGACAAATCAACTTTCCATATGTGGCCTTTCTCATTTACATACATATTTGTGCACAAATTGAGGAATAAATCTAAACTAAGCTCCCCCTAATAACACTCTAACTACATACTGTATGCATAATGTGGCAGCTGTTATCCAGCAGACGCATGACCACGGAACAGATTCCATCCATATTCATCATATGTGTCTGAACATAGACAGTGTCATGTGTTCTACTGACTGTAAAACCCATGAGACAAGGGTGGTGGGTTTTTAGGCCTATGAATAAAACTGTATGACACATGTTCTGAGGGCACCCATGGGTGACTTGGAAGGATATGCATAGTTGCATACATGGAATATTCAAATATTGTGGTGTACATCTGTTGCGTGTGTACCTTGAGCAAGCCAACATTAGGGAAGGTGTCCATGGTCATCACTGTGTCTTCTCCTGACTGGTTCTGCAGCTGTCCCTTGAGGATTCGAGCTGCAGTGTAGGTTGTGATTCCCATACCTGATGCATATGACGTAGGTTTTGGTTACGCTGTTACCATTAAACTGTTGTTTGTCCTCACATCAAAGTCATACATGTTATTTCCTTTGAAATATTTTTTGAAGAGTTCACTGGTGAAAAATTCAACAGGGAAGACAAGTGCCAAAGTAATAATTATTAGAGCTGCACAATGTATTGTTTGACCATCGACATCCCAATGTACATATGTGCACAATAGTCACATCGCAGGTCCTGTAATTATTTTCATTTTATTTTATTTTTTATAATTTTGTATTTATTTGTATATATCTATTTTTATTTTATTTATTTAATTTAAAAATGTATTAATTTATTTTAACTTTTTTGTCTTATTTATTTATTTGCTTTATTTTATTTTGGAATTTGTATTTATTTATTTATTTATGTAATTTCATTTAATTTGTATTTATTTGTTTTTATTTATAAATTTTTCGCCGTATTTATTTGTTTATTTTGAATTTTTATGTATTTATTTTGAATTTTATTTAATTATTTCTGCTACTAGGGTGACACTGAAACCTTTGTTCTGTGTCGACCGCTAATCTGTTTGACCGTTTGCGTCGGCACCACACAGCTGTTATTTACTCCTGAGCATCTTTTCATATCACAATATATATATATATATATATATATATATATATATATATATATATATATATATATATATATATATATATATATATATATATATATATATCGCAGGGTTTAAAAAAATCGCAATATAATTTTTTTCTAATATCATGCAGCCCTAATATTAATATTAATATTATTAATAATAATAATAATAATAATAATAATAATAATAATAATAATAATAATAATAATAATAATAATAATAATAATAATAATAATAATAATAATAATAATGTGGGTCAGACTATTAGTTTCTTAAGTTCCACACTGGCTAGTGTTATAAATGAGAGGACATGTTGGATAACTTACCATCTCCAAGAAAAAACAGGATGTTCTTGGCCACATTGGTGTTGAGTTTCCTGTCCAGCACTGACTGCAAAGTTTTCTGGGCCTGAGATCTCCAGTACTCTGGGTTCTCCTCTTCAACTGAATGCAAAGGCAGATAATCTTCAGTGTGCAGATGATGCCATTTTTAGTAAATACTGATCAATTAAAGTTTTTATTGAAATATTCATTTGTTACATGATAATCATATAATGGTACCAGACCAGGCTCATAAACATACACAGAAAAACATGTACAAAATACTATAACTATACAGTTAGGAAAAAGGAAAAAAAAATAACTAAATAAATAAATAGAAAAATAAAGAATGGAAAAGAAAATATAGAAGGAAAATAGCTCATTTATCATCCCATTGTCAGGTATAAATATATAAGACCAGAACAGATCCCAAACTGGAGCTATGGTCCCAAGTCTATTGTTAATATTATGAAACATACATTCATATGAAGCAGTCTTTATTATCATATTAACCCATTCTTTAAACTGTGGGGATTTAGGGGCTTTCCAGTATTTAAGAATAATCTTATCTGTTACTGAAAGAGAAGAACTGAACATGTTCAATGTGTTATGTGAACTCAGTAAACACAGCCTCTGTTCAAACAGTTACTTAAAGTATGAACAACAATCATCCAGAAACATTTGATGACTGGACATTCCTACAAACTATGGATCAGAGTACCGTTATCATTTTGACATTTTCAGCACAATGAGTTCTTCATCAAACCCAATCTGTTGAATCTTACAGGAGTCCAATAATACCTTTGTAGTATCATATATTTGTATAAATGTACTTTTATTTTTTCTTAAAATGTTCCACATTGTGAAACTACTTTTGTCCTTTGCTCCTTCGTAAAAACATTCCCGATGTCCTTTTCCTACACTCTCAGGAAAGAAGTAAAAAAAGTAATGGTACAAATCTGTAGACTAAGGTACAATAAACACCAATGTACCCCCAAAGGTTAATATTTGGACCTTAAGGTACTGAGATGTACATTTTCAGCCCGGTAAAAGGTACAAACAGTGAAAATCCTTCTTAAAAAGTACAATTATGTACCTTCTAGAAGTACAAAGGCTTGTCACACCAGCAGTACCCTCAAAGGTACATTATTAAAAGGTACATATGCCCTGATGAAGGCCCTTTTTAACTTTTGCATTGTTTTATTAAATACTTTTACTTTGAATATGAATGTAAAAAAATGAAATGCAGCAAAAAGAAATATACAAAAACAAAATATTTTATATATATATATATATATATATATATATATATATATATATATATATATATATATATATATATATATATATATATATATATATATATATATATATATATATATTTAAAATCTCATAGTGCCTCTGCTTTTTCTTCCTCTTCTGTACATACTGTAATTAATTGTTTGACAACTCGTTTGTACCTGTTACGGGGCTGAAAAGGTACATTATCAATACCTTTAAGGTCCAAATATTAACCTCTGGGGGTACACTGCACTGTAAACCTGAATAAGTTAGCAGATCTCACAAAAATGTACGGCGATTGATTGCCTCAATTATTTTAACTTAAAAAAATTACAATTTCCAGAACTTAAAATGTAGATGGCATGCAACTGACACTTTCTGATAGCAGGTGAATTAAAACTGCTCATTTAGCTCAACTCAAATATGTGCAGTTAATTTGACTCATAGTTTCCTATTAAGACAAATCAATTCTTTTCAGTTGTTAAGACTTAAAAATGAGAGTTTTCAAACCACTGGAATAAATAAATATTTGGATCATTTACCTGAATAAATGGTAAATGTTCTGCCCTTATATTTTTAATCATCCTTATTTGAAACAATAAAAATAACAGTACAATATATTTCTTATTATTTAATGACTTAATTCCACTAAATTGTACCTCATCTATGTTTTTCAGTTACATTCACTTATATCCACAATAGTTACCCTAAATAAAAAAATATATATTAGTTGAAAGTACTTAAAAAGAACAACATGTTACAGCAACTTAATACATTTGAGTTAGTAGTACTATTTCTGAAAATTTGAGTATTCACAACTTAACATATTTAATTATTCTGAACGTTTGAGTTTACAGTGTGGTGTCTACAGAAACATACGGAAGCCGTGAAAGGCCATGTTCATAATAATTATTTTCCACCTTGTTATCCCGAGGTAATGAAATAATTAATTTGAAATCTTGAGAAAACAGAACAGTTATTTTGAGATCTCTACAAAACAACTGACACATTACCTACTTCACAAATGAAGACAGAAATGCATTGACAGAAGGACGGGGTGGGGTGGGGGGCAGAGGAGACCTGGCCCTTTCATAAGGTTCATGATAAAATCTACAACCTCAGCTGGATCATTGTATCTCTCGGTATAGAGGCGAAGGTGACGCGGACTAATCTTGAAATTATTGCGATTGATATAACAATTATAATGACTAAAAACTCTGTTCATAAGGAGAAATAGTAAGTCTTAGTTGTTTTTATCAACATCATGAAAAAGATTGTTTTGTTTTCTCGAGATTTTGAATTAATTATCTCATTATCTGGGGAAAATAATTCTTATGAACATGGCCTCTCCCAATTTCCATAGTTTGTACCCCTACCCCTACTGTCCCTTCTTTTCTTAAGAGTGTATAACACTTTCAAATGTTTCAACGTTCATCCTTCTATAAAACACCGAGGCTCTGTGGTGGTGAGATGGTAAAGCCAGATACTCCATAATATCGTCAGCTTCATACCATAATTGTCTAAGTCATTTTTTTGTGTTTTCGGAAAATGAGAAAAAACACATTTTCTAAAAGTCACATCCATATTTTTTTTTTTTTTTTCACAGAACATTCAAGTAGATGAGAAGGAAAGTATGAAAAAAGAACAAAACCCAACATAATTTGTTTTATGAAATAAAATTGACTTAGGCGGATTATGACTTTGACTTAGGCAGTTTTTCTGACAACATAAAATCATCATTGCCATTTTGCATAAATTCAACACTGCCTAAGTCAAATGAATGACTTGGGCAGGTATGTTTTTACACTTGTTTTTTTTTTTATCTTTTATGAGTGTTCTGATTGGTCAATGACATACGCAGGAAGACAGGATGATGCAGCAGTGGTAGGGGAGTAAAGTTATGCAAAAATCTCAATTTGACCAAAAATTGACTTAGGCAATTATGGTATGAGGCTAACGATATGATTCATTAAACCCTATATAAAGGAAAAAAAAGTTACTTGAGCTTTTGTGTTTGTTGTTTTGTTTTTTAACAAAAGATGAGCCTCTCCAGAACAAAAGCTGCAGATCGAAGCACACTGTTAAACAGGTAGCTGTTTGTGAATTATGTATAGTATCTCACTACACAGTCTGCTTTGAACCAACTTCAAGCAAGTGGTGGGATGTGCATCCTGTAGATATCAGTGTGAGCAGAATAAAAACTCTATGACGTGCTGTTTTTAGACCCCGGGGACTTGAATCCCAGTGATTGTTTATTGCAGCAGCTGTCACATATGCTCTCTTATCTATCTGTTAGATAATTAGATACAGTAGACTTGTACCTGCTAAAATGCTGATAGCAGCTAATTACAGAGCTCCACAAGTACTGAGCGCACCCATTTAGGAAAGTTGGAAAAACGCCGCAAGAAACGAGTGTGGAAGAAAGTGTTCGTTCACAGTAAATGATGCTGAAAGTTTAGACCAGGGGGTGTCAAAAAAATTTTAGTTCATGGGCCACATTCAGCCCAATATGATCTCAAAAGAGCCAGACCAGGAAAATAATAACAGTGAAAAGAGTAAAATTACGTTATGATTATGTTTACACCAAGATCAAAATGTGAATAACATCAACAACTTGACATGTCTTAAGAAAAAAACAAGTGCAATTTTAACCATTATCTGCCTCAGTCTATCAGTTTGTCATTTGCACATTGCATTTCAATTAGAAATACACTAAACATTTAGCAACAGGCAGGATATTTGTAAAATGACACTTGCGTTTCTTCAGATATTTCAGGTAGTTCATATTTGTTCAGGTTTTTGTAAAAGGATGGTTTATTAATATAAAGATTTTCATGTAATTTGACTTCTTTACTTTAAAATCTGCAGTTTTCATTATTTATTGGTAATTATGATCATATTTTACTGGTGTGCCCCAATCGAGATCTCATTATTTAGTATGCATTATTATTAAAATAATTTTTACACCATTAATTTCTTCATTATTATCCAACCTACAGGCCAGATTGGACCCATTGGTGGACCGGACTTATGTTTGACAACAGCAGTTTAGACTGAAAGCTGAAAGAGTGATTATGTGAGAAAGTTAGACCAGATTTGAATTCAAACTGTGACATAAAGTCCAGAATGGTTTGCTTATTAAGTTTTATGGAGCATGAAGGAACAATAGGAAAGAACTTGAGAATAAACACACAAAAAAAAAAGTGAGGATCATATATCACACTCAACATTTTCAGGCCTCTGTGATCTTATTGTGGGAGAAGGAAGGAAACTAGTTCACAGCAAATTCATCTTCTGCTCTTACCTTTGGCGCAAGACGATCCAAACGCCAGGAGCAGAGAGACACACAAGGCAGCCACTCTTGTTGACTCCATGTCCAAGCTCAAGAAGAACTCCTCCAACTACCCTGAAGATCACCCCTTGCTTGTCTCCAATCCCAGTAGCTGCCAATCATCTTTAAGAGCATGTCATAAATGCATAATGACCCACACAAATTTATGACTAGTGACTGGAAAGACACTGTCATGGTTGAATTGAAGCCAAGGGAGGAAAAAAAAAAAACCTTGGAAAAAATACAACAAATGTGATTAAATAATAATAATAAAAAAAAAAAGTCAAGTGTGGAAATAGGAGCTGTAGGTTGAGTTTGATCAACATATCTAACTGAAAAGTAAATTATTTAGTAATCAAGCTGCTCAATTATTCATGTTTTAATGGTAGTGTTAAATGGTATTGTTTTTTTTTAGGGAATTATTTATGCTGCTGTGCTATAGATAAGAGGAATGCACCAACAGTCAGAGTGTGGTTTCTAATCATAAATGCACTTTATCCAACTGATAGTGCAGCAGGGGACAGGGTTATGTAAGTGAAAAAGACAGAGTCCACTGGGACAGAGCTGAATGGCACAGATATTTTCCAATGAATACATTAGGCAGAGGAGAATATTCAATATCTACTCGCATGTTAAGTTTGATCCCACTGTGCAAAGACACGTTGAAATGCTGTCTTTTCCACATTATTTTTGGATGTCCATTTGTCCACATATTTTTTGTGACGTCCAAAATCCACATGTAAAAGATCTAAAGAGATAATCTATAGACGCTATAACACTGAAGGTGTTTGACTATGAAACCCATGGAACCGTTTGTTCTTTTGTTCGTTCTGTTGTTTGTTGTTTTTTCTTAAATCTGTTTATTTTACTATTATTATGATTGTCATTATTACTATTGTTGTTATTACTGTTATTATCTATTGTTATTTATTGATTTGTTTGGTGTGTGGGTGTGAATTTCTCTATGTTTTGTTTGTTTGCTCTTGTCATTTTATCTCATTCTACTTTTATACTCTATTGTATATTCATTTTGTTTTGCCTTCAAGGAAGTCTGTTTGTCTGTATGTATCCATTTTTTACTGTCTTGGTATGTCAGTTTAGGTATGTATGAATGTGTATGTGAAAATGATAAGTGAATGAATCATAAAGGACTTGATTTTTTTCACATATTATGTTGAGAGGAAGTTAAACTATAGACTGTTCTGTGGAGAAGAGCTAGCTCTTCTCTATCTAGTTAGCTAGCTCTTCTCTATCTAGTTAGCTAGCTAGCTCTTCTCTATCTAGTTAGCTAGCTAGCTCTTCTCTATCTAGTTAGCTTGCTCGCTATCACACAAACACCTGTAGGTGCTGCTGCTATACTCAGACCCAATCTGCATGGAGACAAGTTCAGGTGAAACTGACATACTTTCTTAACAGATTGGCCTTTCATCAAAATGGGACCTGTCTCACCCCAAAACAAACTCTTTGGTCCCAGAATGGGAAGATCTGGATACAAAGTCGTTTCCGTATCCATACTGATGATCCCTGTGTATTTACACCCACATCATGACCACATGACCACATGACCGTAAAAAAACGCAGCCTTGCACCTATAGCATTCATTGTCCTCACAAGACAATGACAATGGTGAACAATAGAGTAGCAGTGGTGAATGGGTTAAAGTTAGGTTGTCAGCAGTGTTATTATTGTTTGTGTGTGTCACACCGGTAGAAAAAGGATGCACACCACTTCTTCTATTGTTCTCTTGTATCCGGTGGGACTGGCTTACAGCATGCATATTGGTGTGGCAAGTGAATTGCATTGTTTTCAGCAAGTGATTCGCCCCCATGCTGATGCAGATTTTTACTGAAACAGTTCCATTTGTATGTAATATATATATTTTTGACACGGTTTCAAAACTGTACCCATATCGAACTCATCCGGACGTAGCCTCAGAGGTGCCTGTCCCTACTGGAGCGTTCAGTTTCTTTGCTCAAGGACACTTTGACATGTGGGCAGTCGGAGCCAGGATTTGAACCTCTAAACCAGGGGTGTCAAACTCATGTTAGTTCGGGGGACACGTTCAGCTAAATTTGATCTGAAGTGAAGCCAATTCTGTGAAATAATAATACATAAATGTCAACTCCAAACTTTTCTCTATATTTTAAAGTGAAAAAAGTCAAATTTAACAATGAAAATGTTTATATTGACCAACGATCCTCTCAAACTATGTGAATAATGTGAAAGAATAAGCAGAATTTTAACAATATTATGCTTTTGTTTATCATTTCTACATTTTCATTTCAACTTATAGATCTCAATGGGTCCAAAAATACATAAAACATTTAATATCAGGCAGAATATTGTTAAAATTGCACTGAATTATCTTAAACTATTTCAGACTCTTCATATTTGTTCAAATTATATAAATTTTTGGACAAAATTATACTTAGTTTTAGTGTAAATATGTGAAAATATTAACATTTACAAAGAGAAAAAATTGGAGTTGTGAGTATTTATAGATTATTATGATAGTATTTTATTTTTCTGACCCACTTTCCGATTGAATTGGTCTGACTGTGGAACCTGAACTAAAATTATTATTCATATCTTAATAATTATTTTTGCATTTTACAAATTCATTCCAAGGGCCGCATTGGACCCTTGGGTGGGCCGGATTTGGGCTGCATGTTTGACACCTGTGCACTAAATGTTTGCTCACTGGATGACCTGCTCAACCAACTGAACCACAGCCGCCCTGTGGCTTGTGTTCATCACGCATATGCATTATATTTCAAAATAAATTCAGAAATTGATAGCCCTATTTAAGCATTAGTTTGTATAATTAAACATACTTTTTTGATATAACAATAATATTTAGACCAATAATTTTCGTTGCTTATTGAAAAATAAATACATTAAAAAAAATAGTCCATTTCCTACAAATTTTTTTTAGATGTTCTGCTAATGTGGAAAATATGACTTGTTGTCAAAGTTGAAATGTTTGACTATATAGTGATGCCGAAACTAGGTCATTCTCAGATGTCCAAATCACTGACCTATTTTATACATCACATAAAAGTCCAAAATTGGTCTAAACTGACTGACATGATCTAGATTTGATCTGCACATCCATACAACATCCAATGTTTAGTGGGATTATTCATCTAAAACTTTTCCTCTTCACTTATACAATGCCTCTTGTTCATCAGGTACAATGCTTCAAACTGATATCTGGGCTAATTTTCCAAATGCATTCATTGATTAGACTTACAAATGTAGGCTGGCTCTTAATGATGAAGGCTTTGGTAATTTATTAATATATATAATGGATTAAACAGCGTGGATTAGCTGAAGATGGTGGATTTTCTACACGGGTGGAGGTAGAGATAGTACAGAGTTGCAAAAATGTACAAGTGCAAAAGATGCGACACAACATCAGTTCATTCATTATGAAACAAAGACAAGAGACACATCAGAGAGAGGAAAGGACAAGCGTGTAATACAGAGAGAAACCTCCAACTATAAATCAGTTGTCAAAGAAGAGAAAAGGTGGCACACCATCAAAGCAGTCAATATCTTTGCAGCTTATATTTTATTAAAATGGTTTTACTGATGTTTTTCTATCAGTGGCTGCCAATGTATGAGTGGGGTTAAATGTGGAAAACATGTCTTATTATGTGTGTTTGTGGTTTGTTTGTGTGTGTGTGTGTGTGTGTGAGGGGGGGGGGGGGGTCCCATAGTGTTTCCCTGTGGGTATAAAGTTCACTCCTCTTGTGTGACAAATGAACTTTGAACCAACACTGTGCAAAAACCATTTGTCTTATGCTTTTCTAAATATCTTAAGAAATTAAAACTGCAAGCATTGTAGTTCTAACACGAAGGAAATAGCTTTAATTCCGAATTATTTTAATCCGAATAAATGATTTGGAATTAAAAAAACATCATGTAAATGTAGAAAATGTCACAAAAAATTTTATCAATGTAGTCAGAAGATTGAATGTTTCCAAATTAAATTAGATTACATGAAAAAACCTGACCTGATTAAGAAAAATAGATGTCGTTTTTGGATTCAGTTGTGCAAAATTATACTAAATCAGCTGAAAAAACATAGACAACTTACAAAAAAACAAGGCAGTCAGAGACAGCAGACCTCCACCAAGGCTTGATATGACGTCATATGACGTCAAAACGTAATGTGATCGAGTCATAGGTGTTGACCCATCTGATGTCCGAAGGTGAGACGATGTGAATGGGAATAAAAACGCAAAATTCTATCTTGTCCGAATCCTAAGATATTATCACTGATGTCTTTTAGATGTTGACATTTTGTGTGACCTTTGACCTTCATTGCTCAAAATCTAATGGATTCTTCCTCGACCCATTATCTATCATTCCTGAAAGTTTTATCAAAATCCATTCAGAACTTTTTGCGTACTCCTGCTGACACAAATTTATCCCTTTGTTGGTCAGCTCAACCATTTGGTAGAGGTAAATCTGAACCCTGATATCTAATCTAAATTAAAGTCCTTTGACACCAAACTTCTTGGGCAGTCTCCCCCTTTTGTAATAAGCATGTAATGCATAAAAACACCACTGGGTGGCACTGTCAATGACATATTCAGCTCATGCTAGCTGCTATGATCTCTTCTTTTGGACACAAAATTGCAGGCAAGATAGACTTTTTTCATTTTATTAACTTTTACAGAGTCTCTTTTACATAAATAATCCTCATCATGTTTCAGAAATACTTTGGTATTCATGTAATAATGTTTTGAAAACATGCTGAACCAAACGGTAGAGATGATAGTAATGGGTCATGAAATGCTAATGCTAATGCTAATCACTAATGATACAAACACAAAGAGTTAATACATCTAATTTGAACCAAGTCACAAATTATGTTGGTAAGATTGGCAAAGGAGTAATGTTTGAATTTTAATACTTTAGTTAAATTTAGGGTCAGTAAAAAAAAAATCTGTTTTATGTTATAATAGTCGCTGTGAGGTGGAAAAAGCAAAAAAAATAAAAAATAAAATAATTATTGTGATTTTTGAAGTGTGACCAACAAAGGGTTAATACGTCCTTGGTGGAGGTAATAATAATAATAATAATAATAATAATAATAATAATAATAATAATAATAATAATAATAATAATAATAATAATAATAATTCATAACCCTAATGTAATATAATATCCATCCTTCGACAGTATTTTCTTTGTCGCTCATAACAACATGAAGGAATGGACTGCAGCTCTGCAAAGGACAGGCCGAGTGTGATGGCTGAGAGGATGACAAGTTGTCAGCGGTGCTGCTCATGAGGAGACGCGTGAGGAGACGTGTCCTCGCCGGCGGGTGTCAGCAGCCAGCGGGACCAAACTGTTGCACAGACCAACAGCCATCTGCTGCAGACGGATGATGCACGATGATATGATTACGTTACTGTAAATACTACAATGTGTGTCTATGTGGAAAAATGAGCAAAGGCTATTCTGAGGACGGAAAGACAGAAAAGGAAAGTGGAAATTAGTTTAGAATGTATGAAGAAAAACTGTAAACAAACCAACAAATGACACTAATTTAAAAGACAAAGACATTTAAACCCTTTTAAGGTGATTGTGTCAATGATGACGCATTTTTATATCCAGTGTTTGTGCTATTTAAAAAAAAAAAAAATCAAAATGTCATCTTTTAGCTGCAATTTCTATTCTAGAAGACATTAGAGTATAAGCCTGCAGTGGCTGAGGGGGAGGGGTGGAAGTGGGCGGAGCTCAAAGCAGCAGAAGGCAGACAGTGAGAGAGAGAGAGAGAGAGAGAGAGGGAAGATTTTTATGACTTTAGCAGTTTTAGTGAAGTTTAAACTGTGTTTTATTGAGGGTTTAAGTGTTTTAATTAGATGTTAACTTTGATTTAGTAAGATATTGACTTTTTTTAGTGAGGTTTTAACTCTTTGATTAAAGTGTTAACTGTGATTTAGTGATGTTTAAAATTTATTTTATTGAGGTTTTAACTGTGTTTTAGTGAAGTTTTATTTGTTTTTCTGTGTTGAATTCTTGTAAATAATTACACATAATAGTGATAGTGCTGCTTTACTGTGTTCTACTAGTGTTTTTTTTTTTGTCAAGTCTTGCTGATTTTTTTTCACTGTTTATCTGCATTTTTCCAGTTCATGATTAATTGATGAATGACTAGAAATAAGTAAAAACAAGAAGCTGGAATATGGAAGCAGAATGATCTACAAAAAAGTTTGAGCACGTGTAGAATATTTCTATAATTTTTGTTAACATTTATAGTTTTTTTCATAGTAAATGTAATTTTTTGAAAAATCAAGTGTGTTGTTTCACTTTTTTATTATAACACGCCGTTTTAAACATTGACTACACATAATATTTAATTTGCATATATTGAAAGTAAGTTTCTTCCTGAAAAAAGGTTCAACTTAATTAATGTAAAAAAATAATAATAATAATAATAATAATTCTGATTCTGTTATTGCATAAACCACATAAATACATCTAGGTAGCCTGTTATAATGGTAGTCATTAAAGGGTTAAAAAGAGAATACATAATTTTTCTCTGCATATAGTATTCCATCCTCCAGCACCAGTAGTTTTATAATATATATTGCAAACATACTGGAGGTAAATGTGTGTTTTAGTTGATGACTCTGTTCCATCACTGACCTCTGGAGAGAAGAGGAAGATGAAGATTGACAAGGTTCATACTTAGGGGCCAGAAATTAATTTAGTGTAAAACAAAAAAAAAGATCCTTTTTCCCTCGGGCATACATTAATTTAATTATGTTATTGCTTTAATAAAATCTAAAGCTTTAGTGAGGAATGATTGTCATATGGATGGACTTAGTCAATGTTATTATTCTAGACTTTTATTGCACCTTCGAGGGTTCCTCCCTCGTATGTCATTAATTTTATATTATATATTATACACACGAAGGAAAATGAAAATGAAAAACTCTGCCATCTCTATGGATCAGTTAAGAGCCTCCAGCAGGGGTACCAGTGATGAGGTGACAGGAACTCTAAGGGTCAAAACACATAAACATAAAAAATAAGAAATAAATATAAAGATAAAAGACATTTTAGTAACAAAACCCTTTAAACTTCCACTCAATTTCACCTACATTTCTTAATAAAGTCAATTGAATGTTGTTCTTGAACCATTTTAATAACATGCAGTTGGTGTTTGATTAGATTATAAATGAAAATATTCAGATAAAAACTGGGATATTGGAGGCGGGTCCTGTTAAATGATGCAATAGATAAAACATTTGTGGATATTTATTGATGTTTTGATGTGTTTTGGGCTACATTTGTTGGTTAGTTTTGGATGTTTTTGTTGGACTATGACTGTGTTTGTTAGAATATAATTCCTCTGTGGATAATAATGAGACATAAATGTTCAGATCTGCTGTTTGACATTTGTATTTTGACCAAATGAGTGATTGTACCTGCTGTGTTTATTTTATCTGACAGTGGTTTGTATGGTTTTATATATATGGTTTATATGTGTGAGAATCTCCATTGTCAAACTACATTAGGTCATGTGACATTTGGGACAGGTTTGGGTGGTTTGATTAACATTTTTAAGCGACTATTTCCGGCCTATATGTGGACCCTTGGAAGTTTAAAGTTTAAACACTCAGATCTTCTCAGAGATAATCATATGTCACAATTAGACTTTTCTTTGCTTGCTTTACATGAACAGACAGGAGCCAGAAAGTCAGTGTTGACTGTTAGACAATCTAGCAAGGACTGAGTGTGTTCCTACAGCTTATAAGACCTTCCCCTGACTAATGTGGAATGGAGAACAGGTGAGTAGTGTATATATATATATATTTATTTTTTTTATTTTATTTTTTTTTATATAATTTGTATTCATTTTATTGTTCTTCTGTGCTTTAAAATATATAAATATATGTGTATATAAAATATTTTTTTTATTCTACACTTATATTTGCTGTTAAAATTTGGTTGATTACTTTTTATCATTTTAATGTTTATTTTCTTCTCACTACTTTCCATAGTAGCTGTCTGTATTCGTCTATATTTGGGTAGTGTTTTTGTTGCGTTATGGGTGGTTGTTAAAAAAATTCAATCTAAATCTTCCTGTATAGTAAATGTTTTATTTGAGCTCTGTTAATAAAATACCTTTGACCTTGTTGTCAGCACTTCACTAATCTATCTGATATTTTTGCAATTAAATTATTGCTCTCTTAATCATTAATGTGCACAGTATCGTGCACTTTCTTGCACATGGTTGACCTTATTTTGTCGACTTCATACATTATCAGTGGTTAATTGATGAAATTCTATCAGATGAAATTCTATCAGATCATCACGTTTGGGATTTTTAATTGCTCTATATAGCTTTATAAAATATTTAGCGATGGAAAATCAAAAACATAATCAAAACCTCTTCTAGAATACATATATAAAATATCAAAAGCATATGCAAAAATATGAACATATATTAACACGTTTATTCAACACCTTCAATAGTTTCAACTAAACAACTGTAACAACGGTTCCATTTAATTAAGTTAAAAATTGTAATCAGATTAATCATGATGGTGGATTAATCTGAGTTAATGTCGTCACTTTGAAAGCCCTTGTTAAATTCTATTCTATTCTATTTAAAACTGTACAATGTATTGTTTGAGCATCAACATCGCAATGATTATGTGCAATCCTCACATCACAGGCCCAGCAATTATTTTTATTTTATTTGTTTATTATTTATTTATTCATTTTCATTTTATTAATTTCTTTTTCTTTATTTCTTGTTAGTTTTTTATTTCTTGTTTTTAATTAATTAATTTATTGATTTAGTATTTAGCTTCTTTTTTATTATTAAATAATGAATTAATCAATTAATACATGTTTAATTATTAATTTTATTTATTACTGCTACTCAGATGACACTGAAACCTACTTTCTGTGTCGGTCTGTTTGACCGTTTGCGTCGGTGCCACACAGCTGTTTTATATATATATATATATATATATATATATATATATATATATATATATATATATATATATATATATCATGCAGCCCTACTTCTTTTCTATTCTATTCTATTCCTTGTATAGATCCTAACTGTAATTTTCTGAAACACAGGTGGAATGACATTTAACCAAACCTTCACTGTATTTGATTGTCGTCAGTCCAACACTGAACCATTATGACAGAAAAAAAAGCATGAGTGCCTTTTGAAGGATCCACTGAAAGGGTAAAAATTGCTGGTCCAAGTGTCTTATTGTGTAGAGGTCAGAGCAATCAAGCCATCTTTTCAATTGGCTGATTTGACCAGCTTTAATGTAGTGGTGTGGAGTGGATATCTTCTAGATTCTTGTATTGTACTGAATAAACGTGTCAAATTCAGGAGGGATAATTTGTCAGTAATAACGTTTTCGAGTTTGTGTCATCAGTGAAAATAAAATACTACAGACAATGTTCGTTAATGAAGTGCCACCTCACAGGCAGGAGTAGTTACGCAGTTAGAAAAGAAAAGAAAAGAAAAGAAAAGAAAAGAAAAGAAAAGAAAAGAAAAGAAAAGAAAAGAAAAGAAAGCACCGAAAGAAAAAAAAAAAATCTAATAATTCTAAAAAAGCAGATGTTGTATTTGACAGCGGAGGTGGTAAAAGTACCCACATCCTGTACTTCTGTACTACTTAAGTAGAAGTACAGCTACATCTGTGGAAAAATACTCTGGTAAAAGTAGAAGTACTGATTCAACTGCTTTAATTAAGTAAAAGTTTAAAAAAAGATTCAATTGTAATAAAATAAAAAAGTCTCTTCATCTGAACCGGTTTTATCCTCACTAGGGTCACAGGGGTCACTGGGGGCCTAATCCAGCTAAAGTGGGTGAAGGCGGGGTACACCCTGAGTCTCCAGTTCATCTCAGGGCTGAACATATATAGACAAACAATCACTGTCACATTCACACCTATGGACAATTTAGATTAACTAATTAAATCATTCATGGCAAAAAAAAGAATACAGTTTTACTTTTTACCTTTTTTTAAGTGAGATAAAAAGTCAAAATTTGGAAATAAAACGTGACAATCATGAGATAAAAGTCACATTTTCTCTTCTCCACTGACTTTCCCTCTGAAGTGACTTATTTTTCCTACTGTCACATTTTATTAGTTTGAAAAAGTCTATTCTGAGAATGTAAGGAATATAAAGTACAGATATTTATGAAGAAATGTAGGGAGTTAAAGTAAAAAAATTCCCAGAAAAATAAATACTCAAGTAAAGTACATATACCTAAAAATAAATCTATTTAAGTACAATAACAAAGTATACTTATACTTAGTTATTTTCCACTTTTGATTGAAAGAAACAAAGATGCATTAACAAAATATTTTTTAGCAACAAAAAAATAGCAGGATAATCTCCAATATGTTGGTAATACAACTACAATAGTTGGCAAACAGCTGTCTACAGTTGAATAAATACTGATGGGACAGTTTTCAAGCTGTTATAAAAACCTACTCAAACAGATATTATAGTACTATGTCGCCCTCTAGTGAAAGAAGAGAGAAGCACGTCCTCATTTACCACTGTTTAATACTAGTAGATTAGAGGAAGGATTAAAATTCCAAATTATTTAGAGGTAAAAGTACTAACATTCTGTACATAAGTAGAAGTGTAGCTAGTTGTGTGAAAAAACACTCTGGTAAAAGTAGAAGTACTTATTCAACTGCTTTACAAAAGTAAAAGTAAAAAAGTACAACTTCTGAATTGTAATAAAGTAAAAAAAAAAAAAAGTAAAACTGCATTTTTTTTTGTCATGGATGAAATAATACTTATTTAACCAGTAAAACTTTCTAAAGTATCAAAAAATAAAGCCTTTAAAAGTGACTTATTATGTAGATGATGTGTTTGATCACTTGAAAACTGAAGTCGTTATAATTGGTCCTAAAGATGCGAGAGACTCCCTAACTAACCAGATAGTTACTCTGGACAACTTAAGTGTAACACCCAGTGCCACAGTTAAAAATTTAGGAGTTTTATTTGATCCAGATCTTTCATTCAAAATGCATATCAAACAAACTTGCAGAACAGCCTTCTTTCACCTGCGCAACATAGCCAAAATTAGGAATATTCTGTCTAAAACGACTGCAGAAAAATTAATTCATGCATTTGTTACATCACGATTAGATTATTGTAACTCCTTACTTGTAGCATGTCCTAAATATTCCCTAAAAAGCTTGCAACTGGTTCAAAATGCAGCAGCAAGATTATTAACAGGATCAAATAGAAGAGAACACATCACGCCTGTGCTCCAAACCCTTCACTGGCTACCAGTTGAGTCTAGAATTAAATTTAAAATCCTCCTCCTTACATATAAAACCATTAATGGTATGGGCCCCTCTTATCTTAAAGATGATCTGGTTCCGTACCAACCCAATAGAACCCTTCGTTCTCAGAATGCAGGTTTACTGAAAGTTCCTAGGGTTTCTAAAAGTACAGTAGGAGCTAGAGCCTTTAGTTATCAGGCCCCTGTCTTATGGAATCAGCTTCCCTTTAATATTAAAAACGCCGAAACAGTCTCTACATTTAAAATTAGGCTTAAAACATTCCTGTTTGAGAAAGACTATGGTCAGGTTAGTTAAAAATGATGTGACTCATATATCATGTATACATGATGTATGAGTCACAGTTCAGTCTAGGCTGCCCTAGGAGTTAGAATGCTGGGGGAAGTACAGACACTGAGTTCTTTCTTCTCTTTCTCTCCCTCACATCTGTTTCTGTAATTTTTATAACATATCTTTCATACCAAGTCTGTTCATGACTAGTCACCTGGTGTCCCCTTTCCCCCCTCCCCCCCTGGGGGGAGTGGTGGCTCTCCTGACAGTGCCTGCACGGGAGCCATGGACGACAGGATCTGGAGTATCTCGCCTGTGCTGACCTGTGACCCCGGACCACCGCTCCTGCCTGTCTGGACCAGCCCCCCTTCCTGCATTTATACATGGACGTTCATCTATAGCCTGTCCGTCCATGGGAGTGGATCTCTCCTTCATTGTGGTTCTCCTCAAGATTTCTTCTTTTTCCCACTGGGTTTGGAAGTTTTTTCTTGCCGAGAAGGAGGGTCTAAGGACAGGGGATGCCTGGGACTTTTCATGTATTTCTGTAGTTGATTATGTTTTTGTAAAGCCCTCTGAGACGACGTTGTTGTGATTTAGGGCTTTATAAATAAAATTGAATTGAATTGAATTGAATTGAATCAGGCCACAGTCCTTGGTTTTGTGGATATGGGCAAGAAATTTCGGGGGAAAAAATGGTGTGTGTGTGTGTGTTGTGTGTGTGGGGGGGCAAAATTGAGATTAAGGTAAAAAAAAAAACAAAAAGGCATTATGAGATTAAAAAACATAAATATGTGATTAAAAAGCATAAAAAAAACTCCTCAATATGAGATACAAAATGCATAATGATGAGATAAAGAGTCAATATTTTAAGATAATTATGATATAGAAATTCATAATTTCTCTCCTGATTTTCCCTCTGAAGTGTTTTATTTTTCATACTGTCACATCTGTTTAGTTTGAAAAAGTTGATGCAAAAGGTTAAAGTGTAAGTAAAGTGTTAAGTAAATTTAGATTGTTTATGGAGACGTGAATCATAGAAATGTATGAATTATTTATCCAGGACAGGTCACACATATAAATGTTGTAAATGAGATGGAAGTAAACAGCTGTAATACACAGGATGATGGAGAGCTGCTTAGATCATAGGTAGACATGAAGCTGATGGGGCGTTTATTTAACTCTTACCATAACAACCTGCTAACAATATATTATTCCTTACATACATCTGACCTGTGAAAAGTAATCCCATGAGCTCTTGACTGTGTTAGCTGGGTCTTTCGTAAGTAGAGGTACCACTGTATTTGTAAAATCATGTCAATGACACTTTTAAGGGCGATAATGTAGGATGCTAATGTCCAAAAAGGAAGAAAAACACTCCGGTCTTTAAAGGTGTCATTCCGCTTAAAACCACTTTTTCACGCTCCTTTTGGAATCTGATGGGTCACCCTGACTTACCAACACATGCTGCCTTTGACAGTGGTTTGTTACCTCCACTGGCTGCATACTGCATTCACAGAAAACAAGAGAGGAACGAGGGACCCAGAAAAAGCAGGTCCGTCTGACATCAGATGGACTTTAGAGTCACCCACGTGGTGGTTAAGCCCGTCCCCCGTCAGCGAATCTGAAGTAGCATTAGCATTAGCATCTACAAGAGAAGACGGCGCCAAAGTAGCTTCTGCACAAACTGAAAAAAAAAATGGCGGATCAAAGTGGTTCATGTGCTCTCTGTGGAAATGAAGCCTGTTCTTTTCCCTTCACGTTTTCAGAATAAGCAACTGCACGAAACCTAGCTGGATGATACTTAGGTATATACACAGAGAGAGGCTAGGGGGGAGTGTTCCTTCACGCATTCTGAGCCAATCAGAGAAGCCTTGTGACCGTGTCATCGACATGTATAAGGAAGTACCAGTAAACCTCAAGTTATTTTCTACCGTGAAAAACCAGCTTGAAACAAAGCAATCCGGGCTTTTTTTTTTTTTTTTTTTTAAATAGAACTAACACACAATGTATTCAATAACAATGGTGAACACAGTAATATTAATGAAATAACCATGGAATGACATATTTAAGCTTTGTATTTTCCAACAAATCCAATAGATTAAAGAAAGACAAGATGTTTTTTTACTCTGCAAGAAGCAGATTAAACATTTCAATCTCAAACGATACTAAAACTGTCAAAGAAATGTAATGGAGTAATAGGTTTAATGAACAACTAGAGAAAAGTTGTATAACATTACTAATATTTGTAATATCTGTACTATGAATAAATGGCATAAAATGTCATATGTCAAAGTATTAAATCACCTTTATTTCATCTAATTCCCAGTGTGTAATTTAGATGACATATGAGGCACAGATCGAGAAAATGCTTTGCTGTGTGTCTACCTGCAACGATCTGCCATTAGAGATGAAAACACTGTCTAATGCTCATCAGATGTCCACAGAACACACTATTAAAAGTCCATTAGCAGGCAGCAGATGCATAAAACTACAGGGAAAGGTGTTTAAAAACCTTTTACAGATGAGTTACAAACGTGTTTGTTGCCAAAAACCATCAGTTAAATGATCAGGATTAACCCTTTAATGACTACCATTATCACAGGGTCCCTAGATTCCTTTATGTCTACTTTGGGTTCCCTCCTTTTTAGGCCCTATTAAAACTGAAGCGGAGTTGGGTAATCCCAGCTCCAAAAAGTAAAAGTCCTGCCATGTATTGGTTCTTCTGTTCCCTTCATACAGGTGATTCCACTAAATATGCATCTACCTGGATGAGGAGTTGTGTGGTTGGAACAAATACATGGCAGGACTGGAATTACCCAAGTCTGCCAAAGGGTTCTATTATTATTATTATTATTATTATTATTATTATACAAACCTGGTGAAAAATTTGATAATCTGAAGTCGCCCCCCAAAAATCTTGCAACACAGCTCAGCTACGCTGTCTCAAAATATGAAAATGCATCGCAAGGATGGGAAAGTAAAAAAAAAACAAAACAAAAAAAACCACCGTACAACCATGAAACTTGGTAAACACATAGTGAAGAAATGTCTTTTGGTAATGAGCAGAGGTAGTAAAAGTACTCCCATTCTGTACTTAAGTAGAAGTACAGCTATTTGTGTGGAAAAAATACTCTAGTCAAAGTCTAGTCAATTAAAGTTTTTTATTACTTAAGTAAAAGTACAAAAAATTAAAAAAAAAAAAAAAAAAAAAAAGGGAAAAAATTAAAACTGCATTTTCCCCCCATGGCTGAAATAATACGTATTTAACCAGAAAAAAAACTATTAAAAAATAAACAACTATCAAAAATTTGAGCCTTTAAAAATTAGTCGCTGTGTAGCTAATGTGTTTGATCAGATCACAGTACTCAGTTTTGAGGGTATGGATAGAAAATTTAGGAAAAATGTCACAATTGAGATAAAAAAAAATCATCATCATGAGATTAAAAAAAGTATAAATATGAGATTAAAAAAAGCATAATAATTCTGAGATAAAAGTTATTGACATAAGAAATGCCCAAGCATGAGAAAAAGAGTAAAAATTGTGAAATAATTATGAATTTTTAGCTCAATTGTTCCATTTTTAGATGAAATATGTATAAATAATACATACAAAATGTAGAATTATGAGATAAAAAGTTAAAATTGTGACATAAAAAGTCCTAAATATGACATAAGAAACGCACAAGCATGAGAAAAAGTCAAAATTGTGAGATAAAACGGCACAATTGTGATAAATTATCATAATTATGAGATAGAAAGTCCCATTTTGCCTTCTGTACTTTGTTACTCCCCACTTCTGGTAATGACACTCACAGAAAAGCACGGTATTCATATCATACATTTTATCTGAGATGGAAAAAATAGTGTCAGTAAGTTCCTCATGAAGTGAACTGTACACTGCCTACCTGGACCAGTTATCTGTCCGCCTTTGCCTTGTGCAAATTTACTTTGTAAGCTGCGGCTGAAAAGGATCATAGAACGGCGTCTATACAGGCCACTGGTGACGCAACAGTGTGAGAATGTCATCTGAAAAGCGGGTCCAGCTCACTGTGGCCCAGTGAAAACAGGCAAAAGATAAGGCGATTCCCCCAAGGCTGAGCGTGTCAGCAGGAAGAGAGCAGGTCTTGTAACAAGAGCGATAAGCTGATAAGGACAATTTAAAATGATGGCCCGACTCTGGGTAAGGTTACACAGAGGTTGAGTTACAGCGGACAAAGAGTTCTGCTGTAGTTCCATTGTGCAAAGTGCTGTTGAACATGAAGCATCTGGGTGCAGGATTTAAGTTAAGACTGGTTCCTCTATAATGTTTTAAGAGTCTTCACAAACATTTGAAAGTACAAAAATAAATACGTTGGGCTGATATTTCAGGGTTTTTTTGACAGGTGAAGAAAAAAAAGAGAGGAAAAAAAGAAGAAAAAATGGGGCGAAAGGAAGAAAATGAGAGAAAAATTTAAGAAAAAAAAAAAAGGGAAAAGGGGATAAAAATAAAAGAACAAGTGGTCCCTGACACCACAAACCCCGCCCTCCTCTTGCATACATTTGACCTGGTTTATCCCTATCGCTTATCATTGTGAAAACACATTTTTAGTGACTGTGACCTTTGACCTACATTCACTAACATTTAATGGGATCTATTCTGGACCATCTTGCACCTTTCCTGAAAACCTCATAGAAAATAGTCCAGTAGTTTTTTTTTTTTATGTAAACCTGGTTATAAACAAACAAACAAACAAACAATCTGAACCAAAAATCAATACCCCAATACCCCAATACCCCTCTCTCCTTCAGGGGTGGGGTAGTAAACAGAAGGTGTATGTTCGTTCATATTTATTTAGAGTGACCATATGTTTGGATTTTGTCCGGACAGACGGCTCTAAAACCATCTGTCACACGTCCTCACTTTTAACATTTTGTCCTTCGGTCCTTAGGATGAAATGTCAAAAGTGAGGACATGTGACAGATGTCTGGACAGTCCAGTTTTAGAGCCGTCTGTCCAGACAAAATCCAGACATATGGTCACCCTAATTTATTAGTTTAACTGTCACAATTTATATTTACTAATTGTAACAAGTGGTGTCCGGTACAACAAACCCCCCCCCCCCCCCCCCCCCTCCCCTCTTGCACACATTTGACCTGATTTGCCCTATCTCTTATCATTGTGAAAACACATTTGTGACCCACCACCACGAAACCAGGCATATGTGTCTGGAAATCAAAACTGAGTTATCTGTGTAGTTTGGTAGAGTGGAAACTAAGGTTTAAGATGGTGAAAAAATTATGTTTCTATCACAAGTAGAACCAAAGTTATGGTAATTTTAATATCCACATTTGGACATAATTTGAAATTTGCATATTTTTAGATATTGTCCATTAAAGTTTTGGACCTTTTTGGGGTAGGAAGTCCTTAGCAACGCATAATAATTTGTATCCGATTGACACAAATTTTTCACAGATGTTAAAGGACACTCTGATGGACATGTCACAGAAGTTTTATATATTATAATAATAGGAAAGAAGTGCGACGTAATATAATCATTTGTCTTACGCCATTGGACAGAACATTCAATATAATCTTTTACCTCGTACCAAACACTTGGATGTTTACCCACGGAACGGAGATCAGTTTGTTCAGCGAAAAGAGGTGGAAGTCGTCTTTGTCTTTGCTCAGCAATCCCTGAACTTTTGTTGCCGCTTAAATAATTGACTCAATAAACACCTTTATTGATTGGATTTCAATGTAATGACCACAGGAAGTGAAAATAGAGGTGTTAAGGTACCGTTTTTTGATAAAATGTAAACACACATAAGAAATTGCCTTCCAGCCTAAATTTGACTGTAGCTCTGAAAACATCATGGAAATTGGTCCAGTAGTTTTTTTTAATGTAAAGCTGTTTACAAACCAACAAGCAAACGAACAGAGTCAAACACAATAATATTCCTTGCTCCCCTTCAGAGGAGTTGGGGGGGGGGGGCAATTATCAGATTTTCTGACTTTCTGACATGTATTTTCATTCAATAGAGAAAGGGGGGGGTCAGTATCGGCTTCAAATATGGGCTTAGAAATTGAAAAATAAATAAACGAGAAAAGCACTCTGAGAGCACAAACCAAGGCAGACCCCCCCCACCCCGCTCTCATGAAGAGAGGTCCACCAAGGAGGTTATGTTTTCGCTGGAGTTTGTCTGTCCGTCAACATCACTGAAAAACTTCCTGGATTCTGGATTACTTTGAAATTTTACATTGTGGTAAATGGAGCATAAATTTCAAAGTGATCCAGAATCCAGGATCTCTTCTAGATCTTCCCCAAAATTTAATCATTTGTTCCTTGTGACCAGAGCAGGGTAAGTTACTTTGAAAAAGTAATTAATTACAATTCCTAGTTACTTCCCCCCAAAAAGTAATTGCGTTACTAAGTGCGTTACTCCACAAGCAAAGTCATTATTTACCAGGAAAAGTATTTTTGTGTCACTTTTTTTTTTCTTTTGCTTAAAAATATCAAATAAACAGTTTAACAGAACAGTTAAACAGGGTATCCGTCCTTGTTCTGTTACGTTACTTTGGATGTGATTGCCTTGCGCCAGTTTAGAACGTTTGCTCAAAACGTAAACATCCATCTGACAGCCCGACTTAAAATGACATGAAAGGCGGACTACGGTAAAAGGAGTTTATGCAGTACTGCAGACTGATGGTAATTGGTCTTTTTTTTTTACACCATATTTAGCAGTAGAATTTACTGGAATATTGAATATTTTCTGTATGTGTGATGGTTTAAAATGAGCTTTTAACATAACATTGGCTTGATCTGGCAGTGAGACTGGTGTTTAAAAAGTGACTGAAGCACAGCGGTGCGTATGGCTGTGTGTGTGTGTGTGTGTGTGTGTGTGTGTGTGTGAGAGAGTCGACAAGACACATCCTGAAAAGTTTTATCAAAATCCATCCATAATTTTTTTAGTAAGTTTCTGACCAGCAGACAGACAGACAAACTCCAGTGAAAACATAACCTTCTTGGCGAAGATAAAAAAAAAATAAAAATCAGTATTGGTATCGGCTCAAAAAACAAAAAAAACAAACAAACAAAAAACAACATATCGGTCGTTCTTAACAAAAATCCACTGGCTGAAAATGGAGGAGCTGAGCGGTGCAGACTTTTCATTATTTGTTTAAGCAGAGTTTGTTTAAGCACACAGACTTTTGGACTAAGATGTATTTAGGAGTTTTCCAGCATTACCACAGCTTTCTATTTCAGACTGTGTTTGGAGGCTGAGGGTTCAATAGCCGTCCTCACAACGCAGACATTTCTCAAAAGTCTAGAGCACAGGTGTCAAACATAAGGCCCGAGTGCCACATCTGACCCGCCAAAGAGTCTTATCTGGCCTGTAGGATGAATAACAATGAAGATATTAACAGTGTAAAATTATTTTATTTCAGTTTCTACATACAGAATAATTTGATTCAATTGGGTAAGACCAGTAAAATATGATCATAATTACCTATAAATAATGAAAACTGATGATTTTAGGGTAAAAAAAGTCATATTACATCAAAGTCTTTATATTAACAAACCATCCTTTTACAAAAACCTAAATAAACACCTGATAAATAACAAATACATTTACTTCTGTTTAGAAATTTCAGGTGATTCGTAATTTTTCTTTTAATATTCTGCATGTTTAATGTATTTGTAATTGAAATGTAAGTTGTTCTGCACATGTGCAAATGACAAACTGATAGACTGAGGCAGAAAATGGTTAAAATTACACTTGTTTGTGTTAAGACATGTGAAGTTGTTAATGTCATTCACATTTTGAGGGAAACATTGTAGATGTAAACATTAACATCATGTACTTTTACTCTTTTCACTGTCATTATTTTACTGGTTAGATCATACCTGGCTGAATGTGGAACTGAACTAACATGACTTTAACAGCCCTGGTCTAGAGAGTTCTTTTAGTTTTGCCTTGATGTGGAGTTTGGGTCTGTTTAAAGATGTGGGTTACATGTAGCCCCTTTAACAGCCAGCAATTTATTTCCAGGAGTGTCCAGCTAACCTGACCCACATGTTCTTAAACTGTGAAGAAACTGGGGCATCGAAAAGGAGTGAGGACGTAAACCCAACATGTAGCACAATTATAATAGTGACCACTATCTGGTCTGTACATATATAAGCATGAACTCAAACACATGTAGCTGCATACTACTGATATTTGTTTTTTTAATACCATACTGATCTATCTATCTATCTATCTATCTATCTATATCTATCTATCTATTATATATATAATCATACATATGGCTTTATTTCAATTGTGTCATTTTATTTCATCATTTTGACTTTTTATCTCATAATTGTACATTTTTATCCCATATGTATGACTTTTTTATGTCAAATGTGTCATTTTATCTCGTAACTTCATCTTAACTTTTCTCATAATTATGCATTTCTTATCACATATTTATGACTTTTTGTCTCAATTGTGACCCCCCCTCCTTTTTTTTCCCCAAAATTTCCTGCCAGTAACCACAACACTGAGTACTGTGACCTAATCAAACACATTATCTACATAGTAACTTACTTTAAAGACCTTTAATTTTGCATACTTTTGAAAATTTTATAATTTTCCTGGTTAAATAAATATAGTTTCATTGCTGGCAAAAAAAACAATAATGCAGTTTTACTTTTTTATTTTACTACAATTGAGAAGTTGTACTTTTTCTTTTTTAACTTTTACTTAAATGCTTTGAATCAGTACTTCTACTTTTACCAGAATGAGTACTTTTACCACCTCTGATGACTTACAAAGAAAACATCCTTACCTTAAAGTCAGTTTATTTCTTTTTGTTTGTATTTATCAGCTGTAAAGCCATCAAGTTAAACAATCATCCATCTTTGAAGCAGGTCAACTTGAACCCAGAGTGGATACGACACATTAATGAACTAGAAAAGCACTCAGAAAGCGCAGACAGAATGATCAGCCTGATTTTTTTCCGATAACTGCCCGCTGCCAATGGCAACGAGTTTTGTCACTTCACATTCACGACACCATATCACTCCGCAGGTAGTTCGGCCACTTTGAAAGTAAATATTCGCTACGTTTTAACGGCCATTTCATCCAATCTGTTAGAGTAGTACCAGTAATAATCTGTAATAACCCATAGAATACGCGGGATAATGGGGCGGAACAACACCCATTCGCAGAAGGCGTCGGGAAATATTTTCCTGATAGTTACGCGTAGGCACGACATTATCCTTTGCTTGTTCCTTGTGTCAGTATCAACTCCTGAGAATTTCTGCCAAATCCATCCGTAACTTTTTGAGTTATCTTGCTGTGAATCACAACCTCCACTAATCATCACCCAAATGTAATCATTTGTTCCTATAGGGAGCCTAAAATAAGTCTCCGCCCTTTCCGGTCGGTCCACTGGACCTAAATTCGGAAAAATTTAACATGAGAGTGGATGAGGAGAAAATAATTATTTTCTGGTCCACTTTACTTTATGCCCTGAATCACACATTTGCTGTACTTCAATTAAAATCATAACCAATTATGTGCGTTTGGAGTTTCTTTGATACGTGTTTTGTGATTTATTAGCGTATAAAAAATATGTAATTATTTGGACTCTGTTTGGACTACATATCAGACGTCGCATAGGTGACGTCACAGCAGAATCTTTCCCTGCAAACTTTTCAAAACCGTATACCGCCTTTTCTATTTTTTATTTGAAAATACCTGTGCGCTTTGTGCCCCGGTGTAATCACAACACCATTTCCACATGTTCCCTCTACCGCTTCCCGGCTGACGACAGCTTGTCCCGCACGGTGGCTCTCACTCGACCAACTATCTCTCCCCCGGAGTAGCTGCCACTTTCCACGTGCCCCGATTTAAAGTGGTTTTCTCCACGTTTGATGCTCTTGCCTTCGTCCTGAAAGAAGGAGGTGAAGCTCGCCAAAGTCACAGCCATTTTCAAAGAGTTTGATGGTGAAGCTTGGTGGTGACGTCATATTTGTGAGACGAACGTTGTAGTCCATTACTTGCTCTCACATAAAACCTAACGTAACTTTTGATGCCTGTCCAAAGTGAGTGCTTTCTCAATGTGGAAATGTATCTTTAAAATTCACAGACATCATATGTGAAAACCGTAGCACATTTCAAACGGGACCAGAAAATTGCTTTTATCCCTCCTTTGACTTGCTTTCATTTTTTATGGCCCGGAAATCGACCGGAAATAGAATCGCGTCACTTAGGCTCCCTATATCAGTATTTCCTTAAAAATTCAGTCCGACCCATCGCTAACATTTTGAGTTATGTTGCTAACAAACAAACCCTGATGATAACATTAGTCCACCATTCCTTGGCATTGTTTAAAAACAAAGGTCCAAAGGGTTAATTGTAATTTGTTTGACCTTTTAAGGTCAAAGGTCATGGCACTAAATGAAAGCCTATACACAACTTCCTGTCCGTTGCCAATAGCACTAGTAAACATATCTTCAACTGTTTTAAAGTGACAGCACTTTAAAATCTGTCCCATAATAAACAAATGGAGATGTTATTCATAAAAACCTCACAAATCAATATTCCCCAGTTCTTTTAACAACCTTGGCTGAGCCTAACCCAAAGATGTTCTCCGACAAATATCAAATCATTCTGTTTCAGAGAAACAAGTTCTTCAAGTGTTTATGGACGGATCCCAACTGATCCCAATAATCCACTGGACCCTTCAGGCTGTTGGACAAAAAAAGCAGAGCTGCTCAGACAGACTCCTAAACCAAACTAGAGTAACTTCTTAACACTCAACCAGAGGTGGAAAATACAGTAAAAGTACTTCACTACTGTACTTAAGTCAATTTTTTAGGTATCTGTACTTTACTTGAGCATTTATTTTCCTGGCAACTTTTTATGTTTACTCCCTACATTTTAGTATAAATATCTGTACTTTATACTCTTTACATTCTCGGAATAGCGTTACTTTTTCAAACTAAACAGAACAAACAAATTGAAAATCAGTGGAGGAAAGAAACTGTGACTTTATATATTATAGTTATATGATTGTTCTCACAATTTTGGCTTATTTCAGAATGTTAACATTTTATCTTAAAATTATGCATTTTTTAAAATCTCATATTTCTAACTTTTTTTTATCTCAATTGTGATTTTTTTTTTTTTTTTAATTTGATTCCTAAATTTCCTACCCATACCCACAGTACTGAGTACTGTGACCTGATCAAAAAAATGTCAACAGTGACTCACTTTTAAAGGGTTTAATTTTGATCATTTTGAAACTTTTACATTTTTTCCTGGTTAAATCAGTATTATTACATTCATGGCAAAAAAAGTAGTTTTACTTTTTTACATTTGTACTTTATTATCATTGAGAAGTTGTACTTCTTAACTTTTACTTAAGTAAAGAAGTTGAATCAGTACTTCTACTTTTACCAGAGTACTTTTTCACATAATTAACTGTACTTCTACTTAAGTACAGAATGGGAGTACTTTGACCACCTCTGCACTAAATACATGTAGGTGCTCTGGTTTGAACCCAGAGCAGATGTACCCAGGTCAACAGCCAGTCAGGGAAACAACCTCCTCTTTACCAGAAAAACTGTCTTGAACCAGGCACTCACAAAAGCACAAATAAGGAAGTTTCTTTATTTGCAAGGATGTTTATTATCTCTTCCAGTTTTGGATGTGAAAAGAGGCATTCATTTTCTTTAATTAAATATCTTTTTAATAAAGTAAAGCAAAAAAGTATGTACAAATTTTCTGTTTTTTTTTTTTTTTTAAACTGTACTCAATAACTTGGGTTCGGATAAATACAAGCACCTTCTGCGCACTGAGGAGAGGAAAATATAAATACAGGAAAAAAAGAACTGCTGCTTTGTTTCAGAGGGGGTGAGTTACATGACATGACATTAGCATTTTTCTACGAAAAAAATAAAAAGAAGGAAAAAAAGAACAATGGATCATATATTTACAGAACTCTCCTGAAGTGCATCTCCACTTGTGGAAGCAGAAAAGGCCTTAGGATCCGAACTGTTAGAACTTTACTTTTTTTAAAGTCTTCATTAAAGTAAATTTTTATCTATATTTTTTTTCAAGTTTCAATAGCGATATCTTTTTAAAATCCAACCGGCTTTGTAGGAAGGGCTTGTGCTTGCTCTCCCTTTGTCAGCCCAACAGTTTTTTGGAGCACAGGATGAACGCAGAGGGTAGTTACGGGGTCGGGGTGGGTTGAAGGGGCACAAGGGTTGGGGGGGGTGGCATTGCTCCCACCCAGCAGCAATACGGTCAAAGTTCTTTATCCCCATTGTCACAAAGTCTTTTTGAAATCCTCAGGAGTCCATAACTGTTCATAAACTCCTGTCTGAAATGTCCAGTAGACAGCTTTTTGCTCCGTTCATCTTTCTTTGTAGTTTTCTATTTTATTATAAAACGCACTCCAATCATCCAACACCGGAAAAGGAGAAACAAAAAGCTAGCGGTCTACATGAGCATGTCATGTAGATCAAAACACCATAGATGTGACATGGCAATGTCACTGTCATGTCGACATGGTAAAGGAAGTCATCAAAAATATAGATGTGAACAGCCTTTAAAGTTTTTTTTTTTTATATCTGTCTTTAAGCAAAGTATCTTGAATAGTGTTGCCGTGGCGAAGAAAAATAATTTGAAAACAGGAGATAAATCTAAAAAAATTTTTGAAGGACACAGCATAACCTCCCACAGCTTGTAACACCTCTCAGAATTTTCTTTCATATCTATTCTCTCTATTAAATCAGGTATTTTCTTTTTTTTTTTGTTCTTTTTCTTTTTTTTTTTTCAAAAAAAGACATTCGGTTGCACAAGGAACAAGAAATCCAAAATAAAAACAAAAGAACACAAAAAAATAACATGATCGAATGTTCGATCCATAATACAATCTCTCCCAGTTGAAGAATTTTTTTCTTGCATTTTTTCTGTTTAAGCAGAAGGATTTTTGCTGATTCAGCCGCTTCTGAATCATCCACAGAACATTCGCTATCCAAGCAGATCCACTCGGTCCTCCCTGTCCTCTCAGGACAGACGGGTCCGGACCACCTAGCTGTTGTCAGACTCGTCCTCGGCCTCACGGAGCCAAGTAAAGAAGGCGGTGACAGACTTCAGGGCTACACCCTTGCCCTGCTGCTCAGCGGGGTCCTTGCTCGACTCCCACTTGTAAAAGGCCTCCTCTTTGATGACGTCCTCGTCGTAGAGTGTGTCAAAGAACATCCGCAGCAGATCTGTTGACAGAATGGAAAATAAGAAATAATGCCTCAGAAAGTTGTAATAAACAGGTGAAGTAAAGAGTAACATCCATGCTTCACATTATCAACTAAAGACTGCTGAAAGAGTAAAGTACTGAAAATATGACGCAAAATCAGGGGAGGTAATATATTAAAACTGTGGTTTAAGCTTAGATTTAAAATGAAGTCACTGACTCAACCTGTTCAACTGACTGAGGCAAAATGATATTTATCCTAACAAATAATTTAACACATTTTTGTTCGTCTTATACCACTGATGTACAATGCTCAAAAAATGAAGGGAACACTTAAACAATACAATGCAACTCCAAGTCAGTCACACTTCTGTAAAATTAAACTCTTCACTTAGGAAGTAATACTGATTAATAATCAATTTCACATGCTTTTGTTAAAAGCAATTAGCAAGATACCCCCCCCCCCCCAATAAAGGATTGGTTCTGCAGGTGGTGACCACAGACTACTTCTCAGTTCCTATGCTTTCTGGCTAATGTTTAGGTCACTTCTGAATGCTGCTGGTGCATTCACTCAGTAGCATGAGGCAGAGTCTACAACCCACACAAGTGGCTCAGGTAGTGCAGCTTATGACAACAATGCCATCTGTGGCAAGAAGGTTTGCTGTGTCTGTCAGTGTAGTCTACAGAGCATGAAGGCGCTACCAGGAGACAGGTCAGTACAACAGGAGGTGTGGAGGAGGCCGCAGGAGGGCAACAACCCGGTGCAGCGTCCACCTTTGTGCAAGAAGGAACAGGAGGAGCACTGCCAGAGCCTTGGAAAATGACTTCCAACAGGCAATAATGTGGATATGTCTGCTTAAAGAGCCAGAAACTGGCTCCATGAGGGTGATATGAGGGCTGAAGGTTCACAGGTTTACAGCCCAACATCATGTAAGACAGTTGACAGTTTTGACAGTAAGACACCAGAGAACATCAAGATTGGAAAATCGGCCACTGGCACCCTGTGCTCTTCACACTGAGCACATGTGACAGAGTCTGGAGACGCCGTAGAGAACGTTCTGCTGCCTGCAACATCTTTCAGAATGACTGGTTTGGCAGTGGGTGAGTAATGGTGTGGGATGGCTGCACATCCCTCCATGTGTTGTCCAGAGGTAGACTGACTGCCATTAGGTACCCAGATGAGATCCTCAGAACTATTATAAGACCATATGCTGCTGAGGTTATGTGACTGGAGTGTGTTCCGACAGACAAAGGCATTGATGCTATGGGCTGGCCCACCCGCTTCCTAGACCTGAACCCCATTGAGCACATCTGGGACATCATGTCTCGCTCCATCCACCACCATCACATTGCATCAGACTGTCAGACTGAGTTGGTAGATGCTTTAGTCCAGGTCTGGGGTCATCTGTCACCTAATCAGGAGCATGCTCAGGCATTGTAGGGAGGGAAGTGGAGGTCACAAACACACACTACTGAGCCTAATTTTGACATATTTTAAGAACATTATATAAAGTTGGATCAGCCTGTAGTGTTTTTCCATTTAAATTTGGAGTGTGACTCTAAATCCAGACCCCCATGGGTTAATAAATTTGATTTCCTTTGACGATTTTTGTTGTCAGCACATTCAGCTCAGTAAAGAATATAGTATTTGATAAGAATATTTCATTCATTCAGATCTAGGATGTTACTTTAGTGTTCCCTTTATTTATTGAGCAGTGTAGTAAATACCTGAAATTGTATTTATTCATACAGTGAAGTGCAATTTATTGATCGACATTTATAAGAAATTTTAATTATCTGCGGCTTTTAGCAAATTTGTAGAGGGAAGATTCAAGATAATCCTATGTGCAAAGTGATGACATCAGTTAAAAAAAAAAAAACAAGTTGGTAACAAGTGCAGCAGTGGAAGTACAACAGTAAAATATGCAAATATGTGCGGTTAGTTTAAATAACTGAGATATGGTGATCATATAAAAATTGTAACTGGACTACTTACTTGCAGGTTGTTCCATCTGTACCATCAGGGCCTGCAGGGCATAGAGAGCCTGCAGCTCCTTCTGCTCATCCTTCAGGTATTTCTGCAGCAGCTTGGCCCGCTGTTTGATCTGCTCACCGTCCACCTTGTAGGGGTTCTCACCTGCAAATGTTAGGAAGCCTTTAGCAAACAGAGCCGTTTAGATTCAACACTTGACATGAGGGGAGAAGAGATGTTCAGTTTTCGGTCTAAAGCTTTTAGGGGGAGTGTGAATGCTGCAGGTTGACTCACAGATGACCGCTGACTGGCAGATGGAGGTCATCAGTGCTCTGATAAACATGTTAGAGGAGGTCTGCTGCTCATCTAGGTTGGCCTACACAGACAAAGATTGAGTCACACAGACTGACGAATACTGTCCGCTTTATTAACAACCTGCAGAATGAAAAACCTCTAGTAATAAAACAACGTATTAGCGAACTTCAGAGAAGAGATGATCAAATGTAGTGCTTTTCCTTCAATTGTTATGGACAGACTGTATGAGTAATGTACCAACACAATTCACAAATCAAAATATTTATTTTCTGTTCATATTGATTATAATTGACACCAGCAAAAACAATTCACATTGTTTAATATAAGCACTTAATGTTACCACGTTAACACAGCACACGACAAAAGACCAATCAATAATGTGACACTGTAACACTTAAAGTCACACTTGTTCGGGCTGACATTTTCCACTTTGACGCAGAACTGTGAATGCAGCACGGTATGTGGCAGGTGGGTGTGCGTTCAATCATTCAGGCTGGAAAGTGCCTGATCACATAGTACATGCTTTTTGTTACAGTTGGCTTTTCAAAGTAAATGCCATAAGCTCAAGTTTTACAATTTTGTACAGCACTTTTAAATGTTAAGTCATGTCACAACCACATGGAGCTGTAACAACTCAACTGTTGTTGATATTTTGCAGTGACAATTTCATGCACAGCAGTCTGGGTCTGTTCATGCAACTGGAATACTCATTATGTGCTTTCATTGCAATTAAAGCGAAGCTAGCAAACACTTACTGCTCTTCATGAGGTGTCTTTTGGATGAACACTATATTACCAAAAGTATTCACTCACCTGCCTTGAAATATACTCAAGTGACATCCCATCCTTAATCTATGGAGTTTAATATGACATTGCAGTGTTCTGCAACCGTGTGTGTGCGCGTGGAATTAAGTCTAATGTAACAGTGATGACAATGATTTTTTGTATGGAATGCATGTTGTGGCATCAAGAATATTGCCGTGGCACAGCTAAACCTTACCAGTGGAAAAAGGCTGCCTTGTCCAAAATCTCTTGTTACAGCACCGGGAGATTTTGGACATTTCCATGTTCCCAAGTTTGTGGGAACAGTTTGGGGATGGCCCCTTCTTATTCCAACATGACTGTGCACCAGTGCATTAAGTAAGGTCCATAAAGACACGGATGACAGAGTTTGATGTGGATGAACTGGACTGACCTAAACACAGTCCTGACCTTTAACCCCATATAATACTTTTGGGATGAATTAGAACACAGACTGACACCCAGGGTTAGGGTTAGAGTCAGGCCTTCTGTCCAACATCAGTGTGTGATCTCACAAATACTTCTAGGAGGAATGGTCTAAAATTCCCATAAACACACTGCTAAATCTTGTGGAAAACCTTCCCACAAGAGTTGAAGCGGATATAGCTGAAAAGGGTGAACCCACATCAGATTAAACCCTATGGCTTAAGAATGAGATGGAGAGTTCATATGCGAGAGTCAAGGCAGGTGAGTAGATACTTCTGGCAATATAGTGTATATAACACTGAAATAGACTGATTTTGTTTAAGTGTTAAGGGTTTGGAAATGTAAATTATGAGAGTACTCTTTCAATGAAAATGTTTTTACATTGTTAAAAATAATTGTTCTTTGTCTTCTTAAAACATGTAAAAAAATTTAATTCTATCACAAAATAGAAACGACAATTGATACAGTGACACAGAAGCAGGAAGACAAACCTCAACCCAGTCAAACATCCTCTGGTCATCGGCGTTGTCCTGAATCAGTCTGTCCAGCTGGTTGGTCAGCTCTACAGCCGCCATTTCCTTCTTTTTACTCGTCTCTGATTCATTGCCCAGGGTAAACTCCACATTCTGAACAGAAACAAACATTGTGGTAATCTTTAACATAAAACTTCATATTCATTCTGCTTGCGCAACTCACAGCCAGGAGACAAATGTACATGACCACCCTCCTACCACATATTACAAAATTGTAAGGTGGACTTTTTTTGGACATGTTACGAAGACAATTTACTCTTTTTTTACCTTTTCTGTCACAAACTTGTTGAGGTCTACATCTTCAGGTAGGAAGTCTTTCCATCGGAGACCTGCCTCTCTCCACATTGTCCCTGCCTTTTTATGGCTCTGAATGATTAGAAAATATGTTCTCAAAATGTGTCATTGAAAAAAGAACCACATTAAGGTGATTAGGTCACGCTAACTATGTGCTGTCCAAATGCACATTTTACTTGCCAATTTAAATGTGTGTAAAAAAAAAAAAAAGCATGTTGCACATAATAGCTGATCAGTAGTGTTGCAGTTCTCACCATTCCTTTGCAGAGTAAAGTAAGGATGTGGACCAGCAGGATCCCAGCTTTGCCCAGAGGTATTAAAGGCTTTGAAACCTCCCTATAGGGAAGAGAGTACAGGTCAAACATCATACTAATAAATATGTTATCTTCCCATTTCATAGCGAGTGGTGAGGTGTTCTGGTATTAACCTGAAAAGGTCTCCCATAGGGATGCCTCCTTCATGGAGCATGGGAGCAATAAGCTCTCCCAGGTAAAGCCATATGTGAGGGATGTCTATAGCCATGTCTTCAGCTACCTCAAGGATTTCATGAAGCCTGAGGAGACAACATACACAAGCTTTATTGATAAGACTGAAAGACAAATTTACAATAACTTAACAGATGGGGAACAGGGCATTATGGCATCAAACAGACACTAACATATGGAAAGTACTGTTTTTACGACTTCTCAGTTTGAACTATGTCCTTTTTTAAGTTAGTTAGACCACCATTGTGCACCTCTTTTTTATACTGACCCTTTAAAGTACTGCTGTTTTGGAAGAATATCGGTCTTGATGAGCTGGTGTAGCAACAGGCCCATGTGCTCTCTCGAGATGGTGCTGCGCTCCAGTGTTGACTCCAGTCCATTCCGCACAAACACAAACAGGAGCTCAGTGCTATTCATCTCCTGCACACACTGCAGGGCTTCCTAGGTGGGACACAGGAGGACATACAAACAGCAATTAGTGTAAAGTCTACTTCAGGTGCCTGTGTTTATACTGCGCACATGGACTAAATGCTTGTCAAATGAAAGGCCAAAGTGACAAACACTTGGGGCATGTACGACAAATGTTTACTCAATGTCTGAACCTTCATGTCATTGATATGGAGGTACTCCTCGATAATAGCCATGGACTTCTTGTCGAGTTCTTCCTCAGTCAAGGCAGGTTTGGTGGTAGTCTGAGGAGCAGGTGGTGGGGTGGCAGCTGTCTCCCGTTTTACTGTACAGAAAAAGTTAAACAATTATTATTGCTAGAAATGTAAACTGAGTTTTGCTGTAATTATTAGCATGTTGCTAATACCTACCGTTCTCTTTACTCCTGGCTCTCTCCCTGCTGCCTCGGTCTCGGTCATCGGTCATGCTTGCTACTCTGCGGACAGGATCGGCGGACCCACGTTGGTCCCTCTCCCGGCTCCTCTCCTCGTTCTCCCGACTGAAACTGCGCTTGGTTACCTGCAACCTGTTTCGATCCCGGTCGTCCCTCCGTTCATCTCGTCGGTCGAAGCGGTCACTGCCACGGTCTGATCGGTCAAAGCGGTCACTGCGTTCTCTACTTGAGCTGTTTCTGTACAATGATTGACAGAAACCAAAGTCAGAGGAGGTTTTGTTCACATACAGTTGATTCACACAAGTACCAGTTGATTATGAGGCGTGTAGGGTACTAGTTAGACATCTTATCTCACCTCTGTGGAACTCGTCTATCTGAGTCCGCTGATGGGCCTGAGGAGGATGAAGGCTGTTGCAAAGCTGAGTATCTGTTCAGGGTGCTGGTGGCTGGACGGCCGGCCGTCTCTGAACCTGGAAAATCAAGTGCATTTTCAGTAAAAACCAAGTTACAGTTTCAAGGCTCCGTCAGAGGTGTTAATATGTCAACTAGATAAAGATTTTGTGAGGGAAACATACCAGAATCTACAGGTTTGGCACTGGTACCACCGCTGCTGCCCTTGCCCCAGCTCCCCCAAGTGCCTTTACCTCCAGGGGCAAGTAACTGATTGTTGAAATCAAGTGCAGGAGTCTAGCACAATGAGAGAGAGAGGAGTCATTAACGTACATTTAAAATTAGTTTGTGTGGATTGTGTATTAATTGTAGTCTTTACATGGATTACATTCAAACATGTTTAACTTATTATAAACTAAATACATACAGTATGATTATACACTTCCTTAAGGTGATTCCCCTCTCCTACCTTAGTGATTTTGCTAAAGCGAGATGTGTCAAAGGGTCGGTTCTTGGAGATGGGCACCGTATTCCAGCCCTCGTCCTGTGGAGGAGCCCCTCGGCCTGGAGTGTGAGGGCCCCCACGACCCCCAGGCCCTCCTCCGCCCATTCGTCCTCCTGGACCTCCAACAGTCTCCTTCTTGGAGATCAGCGCCTGCTGAACCTTCATTTGTTCTCTGTGCTCTTCCATTTCAGCATCTTTGTGGATTTGGTCGATTGTTTTGGGGCCTTGGTCACCTCGCCTGGGCACCCAGTTATTCTAGTTTGAGGTGGGGAGAAGTGTAAGTACTGGAAACACTGAACGATGTTGGAATGACACAAATTAAGGATGACATGCCATGTAAAATGATACTCAAGTTTTCCTGTGACAGTAAATCATAATATAAAATTGCAGCTTTCTATGATGCTATGATACTAATTAAAGACACCATAGTTTATGTATTTATAATGGAAAGACATTGGTCACATTAAATGGAGTACACCATAGACACTGGCAATCGTGCTGCTCAACCAACAAAGTACAGACAGTTCAGTCATTTCTAAACACTGCCTAGAAAGGAAAGAACAAAGATATGCACTTTAAAGTTACATTAGACTAGCATGCTGACTTTGAGCAGCTGATTTTGGCTTGTAAAAACACTGAAGACAAGACTGAGACACGTTTTGTAACCCTGTGTGGGTGGGAGTGGGAGCCTAACTACAGGACTGCAGCATTCCTTCAGAGAAATGAGGTTCAACAGCACTGAACTAAACTGGATCTACAATGCGGCTGAAAACTAGATGGAAGGAAAAGAAAATACCACAAAGAACTCAAAGCAGGTTCATTAACAAGCTTTGAGAAGTGATGATAGAAATGGAGATCAACAGCTTGTTGTCTCAGCCTATGGCACAGAGAAGTTCTGTACTTTGGAACAGCCCTGCATTAAAGGGCTGAAGACGACATTTCTTTCTTAGCCCATTTTGGATGCTCACACAGGCCAGGGCTAAAGGACCAGTATGGGTGTCTGTGAGGCTGTGAAGCAAACACACACAGACTGCGTTCAACAATAAGGCGTGTGCAAGGGACTGAAACTCGAGTCTAAATGACAACTTTATGGTCGATTTGTGAAATTCTCAATAGCAAAAGCATACAGCTGAAACCGAGCGGATTGTATTAATTTTCATATTTTGGTGCCTTACTGTGGCCGTAGTCTCAATGATACCTAATAACAACTAAAGCAGTGAAAGAATAAGGCTGTTGTACACAAACAAAAGAAAACTAAATTAAAGCCAACAAAGTCCACAAAATAAAATTACTTATCCACATATAAAACTACCTCAATTAAAACAAAAATCAAAAAACAAACTGAAAGACTTAAAAAAAAATAATTCTAGAAATACTAAATGAAACAATGAGTTCTAGTGTTAGTTTTAGTATATTTGTTCATGACAGATTCTCATTTTCTACCTCCTGACAACATGTCCACTTACAAGTACTTTTTTTTAATGGTTAAGGTATGCATGAACTGTGTATGTGTTAGAATTACCCGTCGAAGATCCAGCACATCCTGTAACATGAAGCGTATTCTCGAAGTGGTCTTCCTCTCCTTTATGATTTTCTCCATCTGATTGAAGTACTGGTCCATACGAGGCTGAAGATAAAAGTTTTAGTGAGCCAGTGTATTTGTAGCAGTTCCCTCTCCTGACCATATTAACGTGTGTGTTAGCCGTACCTTAGCCTTCTCAAAATCTAGGTCTTTGCCAATGGTGGACAGCAGTCGACACAGGCACTCAAGGGACTCCTCGTCATGGTTTTTGAGCAGCTTTACAATGCAGTCATGCATGATAACCTCAGTTAGCATCTTGAGCTTGAACAGCTCACCGATGAACTTGATGTTGCCAAGGGAGCGTCTTCTCGCTTTGTCTTTGGCGTCTTCCAGTTCCTCAGTGAGTCGTTGCTTCTCCTCCTCCTGGTGTAGTGTGAACAATATTACAATAAGAAACTGGATGTCACCTGTGAAATTCCTTCTTCATATACCTCTGGAAAATGATGAAACCCTTGATTTTATTATTTATATGTATGTTTCAATTCTATTAACTACTGCTAAAATCTATTTTAAAGTCCAAATAAAAATACTGTAAATTGGGCATTTATTTGCAGAACATGTCAACTTGACTAAATACAGATAAGGACAGTGTTCCCAGACCTCAAATAATAGAGACAGTGGTATTTTTAACCGTAAAAGTGTTTTAACATAGGTAGATGATCTCTGATTGTCTTGGTGTCCATGTGTCTGGTCACACTCGCCACAATCTTTGTCTTATTCACAATTCAAAGATTTAAAAAAAAAAAAAAAAAGGAAATTTAAACTGATATCTGAATTTTTTCCAAAGCTATGTAGTCTCTATATAGACTTGATAAGTGGCCGAATTATACCCCTGATGCAGCCTCCAGCTCTTTCTGCTTCTTCTCAAAGATCTCATCATCATCTTTATCCTTTTCGAACTCCTTCTGGCATCGATTTAGTAGCAGCTTGCGGAAATTCACACTGGCCCCCGGCTTATCTGTGGTTGGGACTTTGAGCTAAGGAGAGAAAAGAAAAGGTTTATTAGGATCACGCAGAAAAATACTGGGTGTAAGGTTGCACTGTGAAAGAATTTCCACAGTTCCACTTAAGCATGCAAGTAGGCACGGTTTATTTGCATAGCAGAATTTATACACAGTGCTTTACAAAAATAGAAAAAGGGACAAGTTAAAAAACATAATTGCAGTTAAAACACAATCAATAAAACATAAATATCAATCAATTAAACTAAAGCAAAAGAGAGCATTCACTCCTGAAATCAGTGGCCCGGACATGTGGCTCTAATAGAACTTCGTCACTGGAATTTAGCAGAAAAATCTTTGATTATAAAACAAATCGCAGTAAAATTATGTCCTTTCTGCTGCTAGATTTTCCTCCATGCTTGTGAATGTGTAGGCCTTAGAGCAGTTCCACTTTTATTAATTCAGATACATGCTCTAGTGCTGAAAATAATCTGTTTATGAGGGAAGAGTAACGGTGGGTAATGTAAGTTCCTGCCTGGAGCTGTACAAACCAACCAGATCTCTGTTACTGAATAGGACTATTGATGTACACCATATGTGATAGACGAAGAGGATTTTCTTTCCTTTTAACAAATAATTGTTCACAAATGTATACGGTAAATTAAACGCATGCTCACTTCATCTGCATAACTCACTCTATTCTGGGAAGAGTATTTAATGTGTGATTGCATAATGTGAACAGAAACCACTTACCCCCATAAGGCAGCGGCACATGTTGGCATAGGCCACCGAGAAGTCTGGTTCAGAGATGGCCTTTTCAAAGGTTAGGTCTATGACTCCTTTTAACCTCTCCTCAGTGTCAATGGTCAGTTCTGTGACCTGTTTCATTAGCTGTTGAAACTTTTGGGGGGTCAGTTTGTTGAGGATGCTGCGAACCCGCTTAAACAGGTCCTGGGTCTTTAGATGTTCTGCATCATTCTCCTCAGTTTCCTCTGAGGGACGGTTGCGAGTGACTTTCTTCACCGAGGGCTTCCAAGCCTTCTCTGCCTTGTTCAGCTGCACGTCGTCATTGAGTGACATACTGGTGATGATTTTCCTCGGCTCTTTCCTCTGCATCGGCTGAGAGCGGCGTGGACCACTAACAGCAATGCCCATACCAGCAGGCTTCAAAGAGAAATAATGAGATGAGAGCAGGGTGAAAAACAGACACACACAAGATGTGGACTTTAAAAAGCAGTTATGAAGCAAAGAGTTCCAAGAGAAAGTTAAAATCATTTTCTTCTTTTATATCTGCACATGCAAAACTGGAGAAAACTGAAGTTATGTAGTCAAACATGATAGTAGTATATAACAGGTAGCAACAGGTAGTTTGAATTAACCATCACTACAGTCTCTGAAAGAAATTTCTTATTAAATTTCTGTGCATGTCAACACGTCAGGTCGGATTATTACAATCATCTGATTACTTCCAGTTATTAGCCATTGAATTGTCATTTAAACAGGTTCATAGTCTGCACTGACATCTCTTTATTTACAAAGTGATAACTTACTGGTCCTCTGCTTCCTCCTCCCATACCAGGTCTTCCAAGGTTGGCAAAGGAAGGTGTGAAGTCAGGACCACAGTTCATCCCTGGGAGTCGACTGGGGTCAAGTTGACGCAGTGGGGTCTTATTAGCCTGCGCAGAGGGGAGCACAACAGCGACAGGCAAATGTTTTATGTGACTCAAATTAAACTTGAGGTTTTACATGTTTTCTGTGTTTCAGACAACTGTAAAAGTCATTTCAGAATGATCTTCGAATGAGTCCCAAAATTCAAGTGCTTCTAGGACCATGACATTGGAAAAGCAAATGGTAGATCAACAGAGCTCTAATTTTACTTACCTATTACGTATTTACTTAGCATTAGGGGGTCAGGATTCCATCATATATTTATCTACGTTTTTGTTGCAATAGAAATGTTCTCACAAAAACACATTTAAAAGCCAGACTGAAACAGCAATGTGAGTTCATGGCAGCCTATTTTTTTTTTTAAATTTGCCAAAACCAAGAGCTCTTAAAAGTTAAGAGCTAAAATTCTGACTGTGGGACTTCAGATGTTTAAGTAAATTTGACCATCAACCAGTTACAAGGGATATGTTTCATGTATCTATACCTTGTCTAAGACAACATCACTGATGGCTGGCAGACCCTCAGGTTTGTTCATGCTGGCTGAGATGAACTGGAACCCTAAGAGGAACTCTCTGTCATATTTCTTCTTCTCCTCTGTGTTGATTGGCTTCCATTGTTCTAAAAACAGAAATGTAAAAGAGAAATATAATTAATTCATCATATATTCCAAATAACTGAGTGGATGGATACATTTTAGTGAAATCTATAAGTAGTTATAGAAACTATGCGTTTGCATAATGTCCTTATTTTAGTATTTAACATAATGCAGTAACAATCAGTTTCACTAACAAGAAGATAACTCAAGTGAGAATTCATTAGAAGTTTCTCATTGAACTTGTGGTTTCTGTGTCACGATTACTCTCATTATCCTCAGAAGTCTGCTATCAAGAGACACACAAGTAGGTAAAACACCACTCCTTCATTTTCAATAAAGCAAACATTAACCAAGTCTACTGACACAAAGCCATTTGGTTGGAGGTGCGATAAGATCTAAACTGCCAACTCAGGAAACTACAAAGCATCAAGGTTCAGAGACCCACCCTCTTTGTACTGGTACTTCATGTCAGTGCTGTTTGGATTTTCAGGGTCTGGCTGAATGTTCTCGGCATCCAGTTTGTCCTCTTTATCCTCCCAGGTCAGGTCTGCCTCTTCAGGGGCAGGAGGGGAAGCAGCAGGAGGCTGGCTCTCTGGTGCTGGGGCAGGGGCTGGCTCTGGCGGGGTCACCACCTGCTCCTAGACCAAAGGAAATGGTGTTAAAAAACAGTGATAGAAATACAAGCATTGTATCCCATGAGAAAGCTTTCTGTAAATTATGTTTTACTAAATTAAACATGTATGCAATTTCTACTGTTAGAGCTCTCCATCACATTAATTATAAAAGCTGCAGTAGTAAACATTATGAGGTAGATATCAATCATAGGAGAGGTTATTTTTACCAGTACTTCAGATGCTCATCTATTTGTCATTGCATGACTTATGTTCACAGGAGAGTGAAATACAGTTTTATTCACATTAGCTTGACTAATTTATATTCATGTGAGCGAGCTGACAGATGTGTATACCTTGAAGAGACACCTATATCATTACACATATACCTCTTTAAAGGCATCCAGGAGGTCTCCCACTGCTTGCTTTTTATTCAGATCCTTCATCTTTCTCTTTTTCTTTGGCACAGATACAGCAGCTGCAGGAGGGAGGACAAACAACAATAGCTCAACTTCATTGAAGAAAAGAATTCTTGCCATATTTAATAGAGGACTGATGGCAAAAAGACAGCCAAAAAAACTGACCTTGCATAGTAGTTTCAACAAGGGCAGGGGTGACCGTCTGGGGTGGAGGAGTGTCTTCCCTCTCCTCTGCTGTGGGAGGGGGAGGAGAGGCCACTGGTTCTGGGGTGCTGTCTGGTACAGAAACTGTCTCTACAGGAGGTTGAGTCTCTTCCTTGGACTTGGGCACTGGAGTATCTTCTTTGATATCCAGGGTAATAGGAGGAACCACATCTTGGACCTCGGGTGTCTTGGCGGGCACCGTCTCCATTTGAGTGGGTACTTCCTGGACGACAGGTTCAGTAGGAACCTCCAGAACCACAGGCTCTGACTCGGCCTTTTCAACAGGTGAAGGTGTGGACTGAATGACAGGTGTCACTTCTGCCTGAGTGACAGTTGTGAGGGTGGGTGGCGTGGTAGAGTGCTGGGTAATGTCAGGCTCAGCAATCGGGCTGTCGTCACGCTCAGCTGAGCTGACGGTGGGGACTTCTGGGTCTTGAGGAGCAGGCAGCGGCAGACCATTAGGAAGGCAAAGTTCCTCAGGCTGTGCAATGGGAGACTCCAGTGGAGCCTCTTGGTGACAGGGTGGCACCACCACTGACAGACTTTCTGTCTCTACCTCTGTCACACCATTAGATGTAGAGTCAGGAGTGAGCGATGTGTCCAAAGTGGCCGGAGCCTCTTCTTTTCTACTCTCCTCTTCCTTCACTGCTTCCTCCTTTTCTACCTGTGTCTCTTTCTCATTTGTTTTGTCTTGTGCAGAGGATGGGACAGGGTCAGGGAGGGGTGCAGGATACGCAGGCACCTCAGGTGCTGATTTCAAAGGTGGCGTGGGTTCTCTGGGATGTGGAGGAGCATCCATCACATCTGCAACAGGAGGACTTGGTGCAAAGGGTGATTTAGTGTCGAGAGATATGTCCTCTGCTTTTGACAGTACAGAAGGTGCCGGAAGCTTAGTGTTCGTGTCAGAGGAGGAAGCCTCTGTGGGGAGCGGGTCACCCTTAACAAGTTCAGGTGTCTTTGATGTAGGAGGGGGAGTAGGTTTCCCTCTGTCATCTGGTAGGTGAATATTCAGAAGAAAATCATTTAGACTTGATGAAAACCGAACTACAAAATGCAGTTCATCAGTTGAATTGTATCTGAATTCTTTATGCAAAGGTTTGCAAATAAACTTGAAACACAAGAAGAGATAAAATATGACATGTCTCACATGTAATTTCAAGAATGTTATGTGAGGCTTAGTTTCACACAGTGATGCCTGCATACGATACTCACACCTTGGCTATACAATGTAGAGGAAGAGTGACTACTTTTATATTTACCTTTAAAAAAAATCCTATCATCAAGTTTATCACTAGCACAATAGTATCTCATGTACACAGGATATAATGCTAAACAGTAATGTTACAAACCAAAAACCTCTTTTGTCCACGCACTTTCCATATGTCTTCACCTTGGAAGGGGTATCTAAAACGTCAGTTTTTAATGACCTAAAACGGTGTTTGCATATAAACAAAAGGCAACACGTATAGAAAAAACTACAATTTTAACATTTCCAGTGTCTGTGCAGATGAGGCTGAAGTTAAATTCATTATTAGTTAAAACATCCCACAATGCATACATTTGGGTGAAATAAAACTCACCTGGTCTAACCACTGCTGGTGTAGCAGCAGCTGTGACGCTCTCACCGTTGGCCTGTCCCACTGCTGTACTCTCTGATCCAGATATGGCTGTCTGTTGGGACACAAAAAAATGAGGTATGACCATAGTGGTAAAAATTTCACTTACTTTATTAGGTTTTTGACTTGACCATGAAAAAAAAATTGCCTCACTACTAATTTGCTTTCATTTCAGGTTGTAATGTCTCAACAAGTAATAGCATATGGAGAGCACAGAATATTCATTCTTATTTGACACTAAACACACACACACACATTATATATATATATATATATATATATATATATATATATATATATTGGATTACTGTGCTATAGAAATACAAATATGAATACATAAAGCTATCTTAAGTACTTGCTCTTACAAGGTTTAAGCAATAATGGCTCACCTGTGGTGGGGTTGGGGTAGAGCCAATGCGGCCCCCTGACATTATCTCCTCTGTAATGTCTCTGCCTCCTTGGTTAGGGTCTTTTATTGTGATCTGTGGGAAAGAGAGACTGTTAAGTAGAGAACACAACTAGACACAAGTTAGGCTACAAAAGAAAGAAAAGCCTATATGTGAGAGGAAAAGAAAAAAAACCCTAAAAAATGTGTAAAGGACAAACTTTAGAGGAGATAGAAATGCCTTCTGTGACCTCACTCTCTCATTGACACTGTAACTGCCTCTCATTCAATGAAAGCGACATTTCTCACATTCTGAACACTGAGGCACACCAAATCCAAACTGTAACCACCATGCAAATTCCTGTGCTGGACAACTGAACACATTTCTCTTAGTCACCAGTAAAGCTGTTGTGACTTGGCGTGAATCAAGTTATCAAACTTCAAGATAAATTTTAAAGAAACTCTGCTCTGGTTTGAAACTGTTGTGACTCATGAAAGCAACACACAGATATGCTTTATTGAGCACATTAAGCTTTTCTTTTTTTTTTTTCCTGTGTGAACACAAAATGCTTTGCTCTGCTGCTAGACAAGAGGAGGAAAAAGTGAAAATCCCATCACAGACTCTCTTAACAAGGAGTGCCCCGTACACTGCAAACACATGTTTTCTATTCTGCAATCTTTTCTCTCACTCACGCTCTAAATACTCAACTGCTCTCATGAAACTGGTATGAGCTAGACTGTTATATGAAAAAAAAAGATATGCACACAGTTTCTGGAAGAGGATTAAGTTCTATAAGAAAACTGTCTATCTTTTGCCTACTTTTTTTAGGCACAGTTTTGGCTGACCTGTACCTGGCTGAGTCCGTCAGAATCTCCGCTCCTGGGGAATTACAGACCGTAATGGGCCTTTCTCATCCCGAGACTGGAGTAGTTGCTCAACAGACTCAGAGCTAGACTTTGAACCCGGCAAAGCAAAAGGATAGAAGGTGGATGTAGCCAACGTAGCTCAACTCACTCACCCAGGCTGAATTAGAGAGGTACACGCCGGCATAACAGAAGTGAACTGGGCTGGGCCTTACTGACAGCACGCTAGCTAGCAACTGTCTCGCTCTCTCCCTCTCACATACGCTGAACAGAACAGAGGGGGGGGGGGATAAAGCGACTGGCCTTGTAAAGCTATGGTATTGGAATGTGCACCCCCGCCCACAGAGGCTAACAGACAGTTAAAGGGACCGGAGAGTGAAGGAGGGGCAGGGGAGGGCGACTGGAAGTTTCGTTTCTAGGGAAAAAAGTTTGCGTTATCAAATGAGCTGCAGCTAGCAGGAGAAACTCCCCCTTTTCTTCATGTAAGCGCTCTACTTCTACTCTGTCACCCTGCACACTTAAGCAAGTAACTCCTCTGATTTTTTTTTCTTTTTCTTTTTTTTTTTCTCCCCCAGACTCGCCCCCTTTGAAAGCAGGGAAACCAGGCCAAGGGGAAGGAGGGGGTGCCACCACAGCAGAGGAAGACTGGTTGGTTGGCCCTTCCGGCTTAAAAGAGGGGAGGAGACCAGTGGCCACGTGGAGCTGAGCTATGTGCTGACATGTCCTTCAACCCCCCTCCCCTTTGCCTTTTCTCTTTGACACACACTGTGCGGAACAGCAGTAGAGCAGGGGGAAAAAAATGAAAACTCCTGCATGATATCAGGTAGCAACGAAGCAAAAAGTAGGTATGCAGAAAAATGACTGCCGCAATGAAAAACCCAGTGAATGCTCTCCACGCATATAAAATCACTTTCTCTGACTAAATAAAATGAAGTAACACAAAGTCTGATACTTTAGGAAAACATTTTTAACCCAGAGTTTAAGTTTTCCAGCACTAGAATGCTAAGTCCTACTGGTATGTCCTTAAAAACACACAAATTTCCACCCTTTTCCTCAAACTTCATCACACCAAAGCCAAGCATGTGAAGCTTATGATGCACACACAACTGTTCTCACAAAAACCCACTGTATTCACTCTATCAGCTTGAATTACATGTGGTTGTGTGTGACAGCGATGGCTAGATGCTGAGACTGCTGTTGCATGGGTCAGGCCCCATGGGAATGGGTCAAAGTCTTCCACAAACGCCCACAGTCACTGATAAGCAGTTAAGTTCAGCAGCAAGAAGAGTCCACACATCATGCAACTCTCAGGTGAACAAAAATGTCAAATAAATGCTTGAACCCACGCATAAAGTCACAAGTAGATGTAATGAAGCAGACTATGCATAAAAAGATGAAATTATGTTACCACACATTTTACACCGATAGGGCAGATCTCCCTTGAAAAAGAGATAATTGATCTCAATGGGACACACCTGGTTAAATAAAGGTTAAATGAATAAATTAAAAAAAAAAACAATGTTTAACATCATTCAGCTCTAAACTGGTAAGAACCTCTGTCCCACTAGCACCGTGGATGGTTTCTTCATATAGGTCAGGTGTGTCCTCTTTCATTCATCTTTGATTCTTATAATTTAGAGGACATGTGACACTAACTAAATGTGCTGATGGTTTTTGATATGCAACTACAGGTCTCTCCTTTGCTTAAACAAAAGGACAAAAAGTTATAGCCAAGGCAATGTAAGGGACTACACTCTAGAGTGAGCACATATTCCTGTGTGGGGCATCTTAGAGTGCAGACGCAACTCTAGACATGTTTCAAAACTGCAGAATATGCTGCACAGCCAGCTTAGTCTTACATCTGGTTAAGGTCAAGCTCTCTCACTATCTATTTCAAAGAGCAAACTGAACTCTAGGTACAAACCTGGAGAATGGCTCTGGAATCATCTTGAGAGATTGCAACACAGCTAGTTTAGTTGTATTATGTAGAACATTCAGATCAACTGATTATGGTGATAAGGTAAGAAACTGGAAAAAAGTTATTAAATTCTGTAAACTTTATCATTATGTTAACAATAAATAACACTCAGTTCTAAAACTATTATCTGCAATATTACTCCAGCATACCAACTTCTCAAAATGTTTATCGAGAAACCGGGGCATTTTAATTGCTCAGGGGCAGTTCACCAAAAATTTAGATTTTTAAAAAAAAACTTTGCTACAGACATTTATACCTTTTCAAATAAAGCTGCAGTTTGCAAGCCATATGACATATGGTTTGACAGTGTAGCACTATTGCATTACATTGATTTTGGATCATTTCCCCACTTAAGGCTAATGGAACTTGCTGACAGGGACACAACAATAAGGTGTATTTTACTGGACACTAAGGTCAGAAACAATCATCTGATACCATAGATAGTAATATATTCTACAAATATGTCTCTTGGCTCATCAGTGACTTCATTTGTGAAGTTAACAGGATGTATGTGACTCATCTTTGCGCATATATCAAACTCCTGTAGCTTGTGTACTATTGCAAAACATAACAGCAGCAGTATTCAGACTGTCCTTTAAAGACCGAGAGAGGACTGCACTTACCAGTGGAACTTTAGGTTTATCACTCAGAAGCTGTGTGAGGCGGAAATTTTCTCATGATATAAATATGTGTCAATTAAAGAACCTGAATAACAGCAGATAAAGAGATCTTATCCAAACAGAGCTGATAAAACATTTTCCATTTTGATGAATTATTCTTTTGAGGCCGTGTCATTCACCTCAAGACAACAACAGTGTACTTTTAGAAAATCAAAATCCGTCCCGTGATAAAGATTCCCTGACTACAAGTCTTGGTTTTACGTTTTAGAGATGATGAGTGACTGTACCTGTCTGCGTTCTCGTTTAGTGGGGATGTGCTGGGAGGGCTGAGGTTGCGGCTGCTGCTGTTGAGGGGCAGGGTTCATAATGACGGGTGCCGCATGCACCGAGGGGGTGAACTGAGGCTGGGCTGGGTAGTAGGCCCCGGCTGTGGATAAAGAAAGAGAGGAGAAATGTAAACCAACACATCTAGCTTAATCCCATTGCTTTATATTGACACAAACAAATGGACCTTAATGCAAACGAAACCAAGTGCACACACGGTGCATAGGCTGTTTACGTAACAAATCCACACATCCCTTGTCTGCATATTTCACAAGCTGTACTGTAAATGTGAAGCCTTTACTTCATGGTCATTTGCAGTTCAACAGCTGTAGATTCATGTCAACTGCAAAGGTGTCACAATAATGTCCATACACTGAGGTATCTGCGCTTTTTTTAAATAGTGGGAGACTTGGTTTACAGGCACTGTTTACATAACATACAATCGGAGGAAATGCATTTTTTTTTGGGTCAGGTTCTTTTTAGTGATAATAAAGACATCTTTTTAATATACCACTGTGACATCAATTTAGTTAACATATATATATGATGTGAAATGGGATGTCTCAGTGGGTAGTGGATTAAAGCTGTGAATATACTATTATGTAGAACGGGGGTATCAAATATGTGGCCCAGGGCCCAAATGCGGCCTGTGGGATGGATTTTGAAAATAAATAAATAAATAAAAATCCAGGTTCTAGAATTCCTTTTAGTTCAGGTTCCACATCCAGACCAATATTATCTACATAATAGCAGAATAACCGACAAAAATTAACCACTCCATATTTTCTTCTTGGTTTGATGTGAAAAATAATTACATTATACCAAAAAATAATAAATAGTGACGAATTCAAATGTTTGTCTTTTAGTGCAAAAAATATCATTATAGTATGAAAATATTGACATTTACAAACTATCCTGTAATAATAAAATGTGAAAAACCTGAACAAATATGAACAATCTAAAATTTACATTTTAACCATTTTCTGCTTATGTTACTAAGTGCTTAGTCTTTGAAAATCTGATCCATAATGCATACGCATAAATAATAAGTTGAAGCAGACTAGTGTTAAAATTCCACTTATTTTTCTAAAGAAACTTCCGTTTTTCTGGTTATTCATATCTTGTTTTGTTTGAATAGTTCCTAAAAGCAAATATTTTCATAATTTAATGGGGTATTTTTTGTACTAAAACAGATACAAAATTGGAGGTGTCATTATTTTGAGGTAATTATGTTATTATTTTCCTGGTGCTGTATACTGGAGATAAAACTGGACTGAATGTGGCCCCTAAAAGTAAATGAGTTTGAGACCCCTGACGTAGAATGGCATGCGCCATCTCTCTATGCTCATTCTTCCTTCCGTTTCCCTGTTTATCTTTAAGCTAAGGCATAAATAGCCTAAAACTATGCATGGCTAAAAACAAACTGACAAGAAGTCAGGATGAAAACTTGACTTTTAGAGAAACAACTTCTCTAAATGTGAAAGCATTTCATAATCTGTACATAAAAATGACATGGTGTGATTTACAGTGACGTTTACCGGTCTCATCCAGTTGCCTGGCAACCTCACGGTGATGAACATCTTTCAGAAGTAACCAGTATTGAATAGATATGAAAGTTATATAATTTCATATTAAAAGACATAATATTTTCTTCACCAAAAGAAAAGTTGATTAAAAATTAAAAAGGAAAATTTGATTATTATTTATTATTCCACATTTGATTATTTTACCCCATGGTGCCCTCCACTGCAATGCACTCACTGCTTACAGCCAAAAAAGGTCAATCTACTTCCAAGGAAATGTCAGGAATGGACATATAAATAAAGACAGTAATTAACAACAAAATTCAGTTACATAGAAATGATCAGAAAGGGTCTAACTAAATTTTTTTGAAGTAGCATGTCTTAGAAAGTTATATGACACCTGAAGAAACTCTAAAATATGTTAAAAAAAATAAATTGCACATCTTATCCACTTTGTGCTTCTGGATTAAGCTTGATAAAATATATATTACAACTAATATTTACATGCACTTGCTGTATTGTCTACAATGAAGTATTACAATTTAAACTTCAAAAACTGACACAACTGCTGTGGCCCAATATGGGTCTAAAGACATCCAGCTTTGCCCTAAATCAAAATTTCAGCATTCCCAACCGTGCCTTCCACAACTGATTATGTTCATTCCTGTGAATATCTACAAATGTCTATGAACTCATTTTTATCCTTTTTTATCTGAAAACATTTGCAAAAACACTCATAGCATCTGGAGGGCCAACAAGCCTTCAGACCATGACACAGCAGTCTCTTATCTTTCTCTACAGCTCCCACTTCTTAAGGACATGACTATGCTGCACACGCTGTACATTCTTTCATTTTTCAGGAAAGGTGGAGTTAAAAGATGGGGGTAAAAAAAATAAATTACTTTTGGCACATTCAAAGGGCTTCTATTAGTCTATCAGAACAATGTGAACAAGACAACCAGTCCTCTGGCGATATTACCTGGCCTCAGCTACAGTTCAGAGCCAGTTACTGCCCAGTTTAGAAAATCATAACCTCTCTCTCAGATGCAAGTAAAAATCCTCAGCTTGAAGAGGCCTCTCTTTCAGTCTGGTGGAAGCGTGCTCCTGCTCTGCCTCTCTCCCCCACTGCATGCATTTCAGTCTAACTCACATTACTGAGTCTGCATTGTTGACCAGGAGCAGTACAGCCTAAATATAGTCAAAAACCCACACCGACTGGGGGAAGAGAGCACGCCAGTAGGGAAAGGGAGGGAAGACAGAAAGAGAGCAGGACAGAGAGGGAGAAGGGTAGCAAACTCAAAACCAGAAAGCCAGAGGGCAGAATGAGACTTTTCTTGGACCACATCCCAATACTGTAAATAAGAGGCTATAGATATGACTCACAAAGTGTGAGAGACTGGGTGTAACAGGAGGGGGATTGAAAAACAGACAACACATACCCTGAGAATCCTCCTGCTCTTGAGACCCACGGTTCCCCATGCCGAATGCCAAATGGAGAAGAAAAGGGAGGGGGGGTTCTCTTCGGACCCCCTCTCTTTACCTCTTCCTGTCCTCTCTACAGGTGCCCTCGCAGAATGACTTCTTTTAATGGCCACCCCTCCCTCTTCCAGCGTGTCTCCATTTCGCTCCTCCCTCTGACCTTCCTGATTCCTCCCTTGCCTTTCACTTTTTTTCATCTCCCTCCCTCCCCTTCCCCCTTGCACAGTGTACAGGCAAGCTCACTAAACTGTTCAGTTGAGTCACTCAAAGTGGGTCCCATTTCCTCTCTCTTTCCCCCTGTGGACAACTGATCTGAGACTGAACACGGGGTGGGCTGTTTGTATAAGAAGAGTTAAACAAATCCCTTCAGTTGGGAGTGTGAGTGTTGAAAATAATCCTGTCACCATACTCCGTTTGTACACCAGAGCATGGCCAGTTTTAGTGGGCGTGTTTTTACCTGACTTCTAGAAGAGGGCTAACTGGTCTGAGAGACTGTAACCACTGAGATGGAAGGACAGGTCCAATGATATTCTGGGGTTGTTTTCATACAGTGGTCAAAACTTAATGGCCTGCATGATAATGTGCTGAAAAATGAGGTGGCTACCCAAAAATCACCCAACATGAATCCCTTTAAAGCGAACAAGAAGTTGAACAAAAACCATTGCATATATTTTTACAGCAGTAAGATTTCACTAGTACTTATTCTAAAAATCTGAAGACAAAAACTGGACTCTGTCGTTGAGAAGATGACCAGGAACTTCCTCTTTTTGTATAATTCAAGATATGAAAACACTGACATTTTTTTTTTATTCTATAAAAAAGAGAAATGTTGCCAATAGTCTCAAAAATAAATGTAATAAAGCACAAGTCCCACTGAGATCATTGTTTTTTCGGTGCTGTCTCTGAGTCTAATGCTGCATTTCCACCAGTATCGGCTCTATCTGATTCTACACACTTTGGTCCATTTCCACTATAGAAAAAAAAAAGACCCAGTCCTATGGTACCCAGTCCTAGATTTTTGGTATCTACTCTATTGAGGATTTAAGCAGTCCCAAGTGATACTATAACATGATGTGTAAACAGCGTAGACACTGATTGTTGGAGTTGACTCTGTGTCATTGCGTTATCAACATGCAACCTGCCATTAAAAAAAACAAAAAACAAAAAAAACTAGATTTGGAATTACAGTAAACAGAGCAGCCTATTAAATTCAGTCCGTAACGCAATGATGTAACTCTGCAAAACTACGCTGTGGTTGAGTCATTTCTGTCTTTGGTGGCTGATGATCTGATAAAAATCTGCGTGAACTTGATAGTGCTTCGCGATGACATTCAGGTACGATAGTATCTATCATGGAAACGCTCTCAAGGAATAGCATGTGGTCCTTGAATCAACTGGAGTAGAATTGAGTAGAGTCGATACCGTGTAGTGGAAACAGCATAAATGTCTTTAAAACTGGAACACAAAGCAACAGAATAAATATTTCTTTTTAAGACATGCCTAAAACCAGCCTTCACCACCACTACAGCATTGTTGTCAAGTCCAGAGACTTTAAAGGACATGTCTCAGTTACATGACCGCATATTTTAGATCATGTGCCACTGATGTCATTATATACCATGTGATCTGTTGGATGACATATGACACAAACCCACCAACACAAGCACAGTAGACAATATGGCCATACAGATTTTGTGTCAAACAGCATCACAGCTTTCTGAAACCACTGGTGTCTCACGGTGGAGAAGAAAACTATCAAATTAAATAACAAAAACAAGAACAGACTACCGGTAAATTAGCACCAAACATAGTTAAGTCACACCAATAACCACAATAAACGTGTGAGCACATGAGAGAAATACGAGAGAATTGGCTTTCCACAGCTTTCTAAAGAGTGTTTAATTTCTGTCAATTAGTACTGATTTAGTATGTAGATTAGAATATTCCAAGAATATTCAGCAATAGCGGAACACTTAGAAAAGTATGCTCAAAGAAATAGCATATTTAGCTTTAATAAGACCAGCAAAATCCTAAATCATTCTAAAGAAATGTATATCATGTGCCATTTAACTATGTATGCATTCATATTTTCATAATATTTATGAAGACCTTTTGTCCTTCTCAATAATGATGCTCATTACAAAATACAATAATGGATAATGAAAATAACTGCCTGCCAGGGGAGATGCTTCTGTGTGGAATTTGCATGCTCTCCCCAAGGGTTCTCTCCGGACACTCCAGCTTCCTCCTACCGTCAATAGACATTAACAAATTGATTAACTAGTTAATTTAAAAGCCACCAGTAGGTTTGAAAATGAGTCAATGGTTGTTTCAAAGTATGTCAGTCCCATGATGAACTAACGTGTACCATGCCTTTGTCTAAAGCATGAAGTTCCGGCATGCAGGCAACCCCCTCAAGGAATAAATGGTTCAGGAAATCAATGAACAATGAAAATAAGCTACTAAAATAGCTGAAAAACAGATGGTAGTGGCGTTTAATAAAAACAGTCACTTACATCAACATGACTTTTAAAAAATTAAATATATCAATAATTCCTTCTCCATTAAATGCTACTAAAATGATTACCAAAAGGAGAGGAAATGATGACAAAAAAAAATCTATATGCAAAGTTAGTATTTACAGAGGACTGTAAAGTAAAGTGAGCGACAGTAAAGAAAAAAAAATCTTGTGGATAGAATTGTGCTTTTAATGGGCCTGTATTCAGGCATGTGTATTCTATTGCTGATGAGCTAGAGTTTAAACAAAGGTATCACATAGCTCAGATGCCTGCTGCTGGGGGGGGGTCAGCAGGTTTGTTTTCAGGGCATCATCAGTTCTTGTGGTGTAATGACACTTTATCACCTCTAGAGGGTGGGACAGCACATGAATCAGGACCAACATGTCAAGGGAGTAAATTGAAACTAACTAAGACTGTGTTTGAATTGTCCTTTTCTTTAACAAAGTCTCCACAAAAACATTAGGAAAAGACAAACATGGGTATGAGAGAATCCGACCACTGGCACCACATGGATGTTACTTGGTTCTGGTGAAACTACAGTGTTCTTAAGATGTGTTACAACAATCAAATCTTAAGATTGTTTGTCTTATATGTTCTTATTATATGAGTTTATAGCTAATGTTAGAATACAAATAAAAAAGAAATATGCTATCAGTCACTCATACTCAGCCTTCTTTCCACTGGATCCTATGAATATATGAAAACTAAGCTACGCCATAAATGTACAAGTAATAGTTCACCGTTTATAGTGAAGTTATTTTGGGTCCTGTGACTGAGGTAGTCTGAAAAAAATACAAAATATTCCTTTGCAATACAATGCTTTAAATGAGGAAATGACAAATGCAAACTAACCACAGATTATGCTTCAACATTAACTTTATATTTCACACCACTCCAATATTCCACTCCTTTAGCAATGCATGGCCCAGTGTATCCTATGGAGATACAAAAGGAAGTATTGAAATGTTGTTTTTAGCATCTAGGAAATTCAACCAGCTCTTATGTCTGTATATACTACTGGGAGATTTCTGTTAGGAACTTCCTCTAACCAAGAAAGACTACTTTAAGTCAACCAAAGACACTCAATATAGGAAGTATTGTGATCTTCAAATGCTGAGACATCTTGTGCTGTTACACAGTACTAACTGTAACATCAATGCGGAAATTATTTGTGGTGACATGGTTGTTGCATTTACTCATCTGAGGCCAATGAGCAATGTTTAAATTTCCCAGAATGCAGCCACATCCCTTGCTGACAAAGTATGTCTTGTAGCTGCAGCTGATTATAGTAATATGGTCTTTGTTATATAAAAACAGTCCTCCTGCTGTTTTCTCCCTGTGCATTTGTTAAAACTCATTGCACAACTGAGTCTCGAGACAAACACCGCAGCTCTTTGGTTCTCAGGAAGATTTATGTAGAAGCAGAACAACAGAGTAAATACACGTACATTTCCACTGTTTTAATTATTTCCACTGCAAATATAGTACTTTCCGTAAATACAAATAGTTCCCTTCTCATCTCTAAACCCAAAGACCTAATTTCACACTGGCATATGGAATGGGAAGATGGTTAAACACAGAAGGGAAATTTAGGTCGATAATTTGATGTTTGCTACTGTTGTCATGTCATGTTAAATGTCTCCATGTGTGAGTGGCTTAGGTGAGGCCCCAGGTAGAGCCTCTTACCATAAGTACCATATTCAGCAGGACTGGTGCCTGGGTAGAAGCCCGGGGTGCCCGCTGGTACAGGGTATTGCTGGGGTGTGGCCATGTAGGTCGGTGACCGGTACTATGGAAACAAACAAGACAAAAAGGAAGGGAACAAAAGGAAGGAGAGGGAGAAAAAAAAACAATTATTACTTACACCCACAATTACTTCCTCTTTATCAAATTACTTACAGACAATTGAGGTAAAATAAAAATGGTGCTGAAAGTGGATGAGGCACAAACATTTGTGAGAATTACAACCAATTTTTGAGTCCACTTCAAAAAACAAACTTGTATGACACTACAACAGGGACATTGGATTATGAATAGTAAGGATAATTTTGACAATATTGACACTGAAAATATAAATTATTAAACATAAGGCTGATCACTATGAACCGACATACGAAGAGCTGGACAAGTACAGTATTTATAGCTAACACAATAGAAACAAATGAATAGATTATGGCAATTCTGCTATAGCATACTACCATCTACAGAATGGTACTAAAATTGGAGAAGTGATGAGATGAAGGCTGGATTGAAAAAAAAATTGCTTACAGCCATGTTTTCTGTGTTTGTTTACTATGTCAGAGAGTACAATATCAGTTTAAAGAGACCAACTCCCTTACTTGACAATTTGATGTGTTGTGAAAAGTATTTTATGAGACTGCTCCATTACTGAAAACATTGTTGTCGGGTAAATCAAGACTTTCCAGAAATTTGTCGGGTCTCTATTTAACACCATGTGCACATCCGGATCAGTTTTAACTTGAAAGCTGCTCCATTAAGCAGTTGACACAAGAGGAAGAATGAAAAGATCAATGACAACATGTCATAACAGTCAACTATCTCAAAGATCACATGCTCAGTTGTGTTGCACTTTAGCTCTGGAAGAGTTGTGGGTGAGAGGTGGTGGCTTGAATCCAGCTTTAATGTTAGTCTTGTTGGCCTGAAGCACCCGCTGGCCTAGCCTGCTGAGCCCTATCTCACATGTGGTGCCTTTTTGGCTACAGGACAGAAATTTGTAGCCTCCTTAAATAATCAGGTTTTATACATAAAACACTTACTTTAATATACCCACTTTTAAAAGCAGCAGACTGCAATCTGTTACATGTTATGTTAAGTTACCATCTAATCTAGATCTCACTTTTTCCATCACTATTCACACCATGTCATGTTTGTGCTCTAAATCAGTGGTCCCCAACCCCCGGGCCGCGGACCGGTACCGGTCCTTGGATCAAGTGGTACCAGGCCGCCAGCCACCTAATAATTAATTAAGTAATGAATTATTTCTCTGAGTGAACAATCTTTTATTTTGAAAAATGACCATATTCTCTCGGTAACATCTCTGTCACCTCAATGCCAAAAATTTAACCACATGTTAGCAAAATAAGTAAAAAGTAGATGTCTTTGGAAAGTTTATTTTCGAAGAGGAAAAGGAACACTGAAGAGACAGAAGAAGAGTCTCCAACCTCCAAGAAAAGGAAAGCTTTTAACAGACAATACTAGGAGTTGTACTTGAAATATGGAATTATCGTGACAGGTGATTCCCACAGACCAAGCCCGCTCTGTATAATTTGTAATGTATTTGCGGTGACCAATATAAACAATCCCCCCCGGTCCATGGTAAAATTATCAAACATTAACCGGTCCGCGGTAATAAAAAAGGTTGGGGACCACTCCTCTAAATCCTTTAAAAATGTTCCCTCTTTACCATCATGTGGAAGAATTTTTTTTTTTAATTTTAATGACCAACTTGTGATTAAAATCTTTTGAACAGCCTTGTTTAGAGGATGACAGTTTGGAAACTATTGTACTATATTGGTACAGGGGTGCTGATTAATGTGCACCATCCCCATAGAACATGGCAAAGTAAATGTCCCTGCTATTATGCATCCCTTACCTGCCCTGGTATGAAATATGGTCCCTGTGGTGAGCTGGGGAAGGGCAACTGCTGTCCAGAGATCATCATCATTTGGGATCCAGGCCCTGGCTGGTAGACGTGGGTGGGAGTCACAGGCCGAGGGGCGCTGCTGGGGGGAACGCCCCGTGGCCCGCTGCTGGGAGGCAAGCTGGCCCTATTGGTGTAATAGGGCTACAAGGGAAGAAAGACGAAAAGAGACGAGCAAGAAAGGTAGGAGGTGAGACAGAGGGGATGGCGAAATAAAGAACAGAAAAAAGAAGAGCAAAAAAAAAAAAAAAAAGGAAAAGGAAGACACAAAGATAGATCATTAGTGGAAGGGAATTATTAATTACCTTTCTGAAACCTCTGTCATAAAAAAACATCTTTCATGCCCTTATATATACATATATATCTCACACTGAGTGGAGCTAGCCTGTCCAGCCTAATAGTTTGCCCATGAATCTGTGGCTAGACTCCAGCTGGAAACATATTGGCCCTGCCTGCCAGAAGAGATAATGCAGCTAATGCTGGTTCATTCAGAGCCCCCTCATTGACATTCTGCTGCTGGCCTGGGAGCCAACGACGTAAGCCGACGAAATGACACCAAGCCAACAAAGCAAAATATTAGACACACATATGCACTACTCAAGAGGGTGAGAGGGATAAAACAGAGTAGAGGGAAAACTAGCAGAAGGAGGAAAATGAGTTACCTGTAGCGATCTGAAGCTTCCCTTCAGCCGCGCAAACACAGATCACATACAGAGACACACCGAATGGAAGCAAGAAGAGGGTGGGGACAAGAATTGAGAAAAAGAGAGCACCACAATCAGTTTAAGCAAAGCACCAAAGAACTGTTTCTTCTGAGCCAAGCAGTGAATTGACAAGCAGCATGCAGAGGATAAGCAGAACAGTGAATCCCAGTGAACTGGGCCTAGTTACTAACAAAACAAAACAACACAACCAAACATAAACTTAAGTACTTTCTCATAACATTTTAATAACAGGTTCCAAGGACCCTGCAGTTGCTCATTATTATATTTACCTACAGTGACTCACAGTACCGTTTTAATGGCACATACCCAGTATCATTAATGTATGAATGTATCATTCTGGCAAAAAGTTCCCGTTATAACAACCACATTTTATCAGAGGTGTTATTTACTCAAAACATTGTGACATTCATATTGCAAATATGACCCAACTTTAAAACCTTTCATACTATTAGAACTTAGTGTCTAAATGCTCTATGTATACATGTTTTTTTAAATGTACATAATAAAAATAAATAGCCCAGGAATTAAAACATAGCAGTTCATTTTTAAACTTTGTGGTGGTTTTGGATGTCACAACTCTGACTTAATGTTACCTGGACTGACACTCCCATGGGCAAATATGCTACCAAGATGTCAAAGAAACCAAGCATTTTGGAATTAAGTACAGGTCCAACAGAAACTGTCACAACTCTATAATGACTTTATTAAATGTGACAGAAATTGTCATGTTGTTTTTACCCATTTTTTTTCCAATTAGGGTGTATGCGAGTGTAACCTGCATGCTAACAGTGTTTAACTTTAAAAACCATGGTTAAAGATTATGTAATAAATACCTACATCAACTGAAACATGTTATAATCACTTAAACTTCACATATTTTCAGGTAACATTCACTTAAGCTCACAAAAAATGTGTATGTTTGTTAATATATAAATAAAGGACAGGCCTACAAAACTCCACTATCAGATTAATCATTGGTGCTGTTAGTACCTGTTGGTGTATAGGCCGGGGCCCTGGGGCAAACTAGAGGAGGAGGAGAGGCAGATAGGACAGAGGTTAAAGACAAAAGCATAAGATACATGCATCTCTCAGCACTCAAAGGCTCATTCCAGTTGTACATCATCAGAACTACAGTTACACGCTTGAATGGTCGTGCAGACAATATGACAGCAGGGAGGGGTACCTCTGACCAGATAACTCTGCTTCACCCTATTTATTTTAACCCCCTAAAACAGGGGTATCAAACTCATTTTAGTTCAGGGGCCATATTCAGCTAAATTTGATCTTAATCTGGCTGAACCAGGGAAATAGTATGCATAAAATAATAATCTCGATATTGAAAAACGTAAAATTAAATAATGAAAATGTTTATGTTGACAAATCATCTGTTCAAACAATGTGAATAACTGGAAGCAATGAAACAATAAGCCTAATTTTAACAATATTATGCTTCCGTTTATTATTTCCACATGTTCATTATAACTTGCAGCTCATAGTGGGGATCAAATACAAATACACAAAATATCTAATATCAGGCAGAATATTCTTAAAATTGCACTGACTTCTCTTGAAACACTTCAGGTTCTTCATATTTGTTCAAAATTATTCAAATATTTTGTGAAATTATACTTTGTTTTAGTGTAAATATGTGAAAATATTTACATTCATAAAGAGAAAAAAATTGGAGTTGTGAGTATTTATAGATTATTATGATAGGCTTTTACTGGTCTGAATGAATCGGTCTGAATGTTGAACCGGAACTAAAGTGATTATTAACATCTTAATATCTATTTTTGCATTTTACAAATTCTTCCCAAGGGCCGGACTGGACCCTTTAGCGGGCCGGATTTGGCCCTTGGGCCTTATGTTTGACACCTGTGCTCTAAAACTAACTTCTGTTGTGATTTTTCACAGTCGGTGATAATTGTTACACCCACGTAACTGTGTAACTGTACTGGTGATGAATAGGGTCAATTAGTACGTTTACATGCACACCTTAGTCAAACTGTGATTCTTCTGCTATAAGTCGTGATATGCACTCTTTTAGCTTATTAACTGGTGCCATTACAGATCACAGTAACAGTAAATATAGCATAGCTTTGTCTGATCCATTTATTTTGCACAGATGAGATGTATGATGCTCGACTTCCAGGACAGGATTTGGTGCAGAGCTCTGGCACATGTGCTGAACACCTTGCCCTGTTCCAGTCCTACTGGTACACTATATTACCAAAAGTATTTGCTCACCTGCCTTGAAATACACTCAAGTGACATCCCATTGTTAATCTATGGAGTTTAAGATGACATTTCTGTATTCTGCAAGTGTGTAACTGTGTGTGTGTGTGTGTGTGTGTGTGTGTGTGTGTGTGTGTGTGTGTGTAAGTGTGTGTGTGTGTGAGAGAGACTTTGGATATTTTCATCCTGCTAAGTTTGTGGGAACAGTAGTGCATAAAGTAAGGTCCATAAAGACATAGGTGAGAGAGTTTGATGTGAATGAATGTGACTGTCCTGAACAGAGTCCTGACCTCAACTCCACAAAACTCTTTTAGGATGAATTAGAGCACACACTGAGAGCCAGGCCTTCGGTCCAACGTCAGTGTGTGATCTGACAAATGCTTCTGGGAGGAATGGTCCCATAAACACACTCCTAAACCTTGTGGAAAACCTTCCCAGAAGAGTTGAAGCTATTGTAGCTGCAAACAGTGAACCCATATCACTGTATGGATTAAGAATGGGATGTCAGGTTCATGTGCAAGTAAAGGCAGGTGAGCCAATACTTTTGGTAATATAGTGTACATATACATCCAGGAGTAGATTAACTTTCAATTGCACTATCTATCTGTGCTAATCTGACTGTTAGAACTTCAATTTCAGTTGAGGTAACATATTTACATGTACTGTTTAAAGCCAATTGTAGTTAAATGAACACAAATTTTAAGTACTTGTGTTAGTACTTTACTAACTTTACATATTTTTAAGTGTCACGCCACTGTCTGTGATAAAGTCTAGAATATTTCAGGGAAAAAGACAACACGAGATAATTACATTTGAACAATAACTACAACAGCTACGAGCCAATAAATAGGCACATGACTGCATGTACTAAGTAATTCATTGTTATTTGCTGTATCTTTTACTGGCCTGATAAAGCTTCAGGAGGTGGATGCAGAATTTATAAACACGGTCCCTATGCAGCGCTCTCCGCTCAGTCAAAAGTTAAGAAAAACATTGATATAAATCATAGAAGATTGAGCAGTTTCTTGCCACTTTAAGAAAAGTGACACTAAAATATTATGCTTATGAGATCTTCCATGATGCTTCTGTAATATGCCACGATGTAGAGCAACAGTCCTGTCTGAAGGAATCAGAAATTAAAGATGTCAAACATATATTCTCAAACATCTTAAAAGTATGAGTGACAAAAAAAGGACTAGAAAATAAATGACAAATGTATGAATGACTAAATATATAAATAATGCAATGCTTATGCTTTAATTTCCATATTTCATATTTATTTCCTTAATTATACATGCTTTTTAAAACCTAGATATTTATTTGTTGATTTGATATATTTTTGATTTTCTGTGTATACAGTGGTATGCAAAAGTTTGGGCACCTATCTGACATTTCAAGAGAATTTCCCCTAACTTTTTAAGAGAAGATCACATCAAAAAGATTTTATTCCTACAGAGCTGTAGACATGCGAGTGTTTTCCAGACCGAAATTCTCAGAGTAGCATTACATAGTTTTTTCATAATAAAATGAATCCAAAATAGGATGTGCAAAAGTTTGGGCATCCTTTTAATCACATTCATTTCAAGACCTGTAGGGATTTATAGCTGACAAGGTTCAGCAAACCACTACTTTGATTAGTTCCTTAGACCTTCAGTTATAAACCCAGGTGGAACCAATCAGGAAAAATTGTATTTAACAAGCTGGCTGTGCTTGTCCCAGGTTCTTTAAGCACTTTTCAACAGAATAGTTCTAGGAAATAAATAGTGCTTAGAACCATATATTTCCTAATGAACCTTCGGGTTTGCCTTCTGACAGGGCAGTAGCAACCATGAGAGGGGTTAATGTGATGCCAACATCCACCACAGTGTTGTATTCTTTGACAAATAAATTCAACAATCATACAAAGATGTAGAAGACAGTGCTTCTATACAGTAGAATAGAGAATGAGGAGGCCACAGTGCTTACGTTCTGAATTGCAGGAATGTTAATCGTGGTCAAATACAGTGTCTAATATCAACAATGGAAGAGTTTACGGAGTTAGGAGATGAAGAATCCAATGGTAGGTGTTACTACAACATATAGCTCTAACCAACACCCCTATTAACCCAAAAACAGAACCACATCATCAGTCCGTTTATCACACGCTTTCTGTGAATTTTTTTTCCCAACAAACAGCTGATGCTACACAGACAGTTTTAAAAACAGCGGTACTACAAGATATGGAAATAGGCATGGTCTTAGCTCTACCAACCACTAATTACTTACATCATATATAGTTCCTATGGAAATAAAAAAAAAGACCCTACCTGTGAGTAGGGATGAAAAAGGTTCCAGGAACTAAGTAGTTCCTATGCTGTGGGAACATGGGTTCCAGGAACTAAAAAGGTTATAGGAACTACAAAAAGGTTCCTACCATGGGAAAGCACTTTTTGTCAGAGAGTGCCAACATGGGGGGCCTCTAAACAACTGTCCACTGACCTAAGAATTAAGATAATTCATTATTATGAATAAGTAGGATACAATAAATAATCTGCAGTCTGTCTCCACAGTCAGAAATGTAGAGCCTAAATGGAAGGCCACAGGACAGTCCTTGTGAAGGAAACTTGTGGTAGGCACAAAAAATATCAGTAAGGCACAGGTGGCGGATGGTGAGAATGGTAACAGAAAAGCCACAGACCACGTCCAAAGAACTACAAGAACATATGGCTGCTAATGGTGTATTGGTTTATTGCTCTATACAATCCAGTGTACTTTGCACCAGGATAAACAGGTTGGAAGGGTGATGTGGAAAAATTCTTCCTTGAACGTTCATCACAAGAAGAGTCACACGAGGTATGAAAAAGAAAAACCCATCTAGACTAGCCAGAAGCATTTTAGAAAAAAAACCCTGTGGTCAGATGAGACTAAGATTATTCGGTCACAACAAGAGGAGGTATGCATGGCCAAAAAACACAGTGAGTTCCATGAGAAGATCTTACTGCCTACTGTGAAACTTGGTAAAGGGTCCTTGATGTTACGGGGCTGCATGGCTAGTACAGGTACTGGGAACCGTGTTAAAGTTGAGGGCCAAATAAATTCCTCACAATATCAGCAGATTCTTGACAAGAATGTTGAGGAATCAGTCACAAAGTTGAAGCTAAGCTGGGGTTGGATTTTTCAGCAGGACAATGATCCAAAACACTGTTCAAAATCCACCAAGGAATTCATGCAGAAGCACAAATACAATGTTCTGGAATGGCCATCCCATTCCCCAGACCTCAACATCATTGAAAATGTATTGATTGATTTGAAGCAGGCCGTCTATGCACGAAAGGAAAGAAACCTGGCTGAAATGGAAGTGTTCTGTATGAAAGAAGAGGCCAAAATACCAGCAGCCAGACTCAGGGACTGGTCTGTGGCTATAGAAGATGTTTACAGGCTGTTATTGCTACAAAAGAAGGACCGATTAAATATTAATGGTATTATTTCTATGGAGTGAACAAATTTATGCACATGCCTATTTTTGTTTGAATGTCCATAAAAATCTTTTCATTGGATGAATAAAAATTATTTCACTATTTTAATGTTTCTGTTTCCATAAAGTCTCATCTCGTCATCTGAACCCGCTTTATCCTCACTAAGGTCGTGAGGGTCACTGGGGGCTTAATCCAGCTACAATGGGTGAAGGCGGGGTACACCCTGTATGAGTCTCCAGTTCATCTCAGGGCTGAACATATATAGACAAACAACCACTCTCACATTCACACCTATGGACAATTTAGATGAACTAATTAACCTATCAGTGCATGTGTTTGGATGGTGGGAGGAAACTGGAGTGCCTGGAGAAAACCCACCCAGAAAGGTCTGGTGTGGGAATCGAACCAGGGACCTTCTTGCTGTGAGGCATGAGTGCTAACCACTGCACCACTGTGACGCCCGTTTCCATAAGGTATAACATTATACATATTATACATATTATTATTACATACTTTGATTTTCCTAGGAGATGCACAAACTTTTGCATACTACTGTGTGTTTGTATATATATATATATATATATATATATATATATATATATATATATATATATATATATATATATATATATATATATATATATATAATTGAATTTTCTGATTTAGTCGTTTATTTATTTGCATATTTCCACATTTATTTATTTATGTGTCTCTTTTGTCAGTGGAAAAGTATATTATATGGGCAGTCCTCACTTCAATCTGAAACAGGACTGGTTTACTTGGTTTAACCCCCACTTCCTAAATTACCACCATAATTTAATAATTTGTTCCTTGTTTCAGTACATTTTCTCAAAACTTCATCTAAATTAGTAAAATTTTTTTCTTATCTTGCTAAAAGATAGACAGATAAACACAGGTAAAAACATAACCTCCTCGGCAGAGGTAATTATAATCAATATATATTGATCTATTAAATTAAGCAAGATGAAGTAATACAGGTATGTAACACTATTGTTGCAGTCTTGCTAACATGGAGTGTTATCCGACATGTTTATTAAAAGGGACAATTGGTATAAACTCTTACAGCTATTCTGAAGCAGAGGCCAAAATTGTCAGTAAAAATAGTGCAGAAGTGGTGAGCAGGAAACAAATGGACATGCAGGCATTTTAAGAAATCAGGAAGTGTAAACTGTGATTCTTGTTGGGAAGACTTCAGACAGCAGTGAGCAGTTATTAAGCCAAACACTGTCATAATACAGGGAGAACAGAGGACCTCAGCACACTTCCTGGTACTTTATCTTGATTGTGTTTTTTTGTGTTAATCCTTGTTTTCAATTACATATTTTAACAAAACACCTTGATAGATTCTTAATGCCAACCAGCAATTTTGGTCAACACTATGAAGTGCCTTTGTCAGAATGGAGAACATCCTGCTGAGGGCTATGTGAGCAGTGACTGGCCTACCTGTCGGGGTTGTGGTGTTGGGTTCATTTGTGGAGGCGGTGGGGTGGCAAACACAACAGAGGGAGGCTGCCCAGGGGGGAATGAGGGCTGCAAGAGACATGAATAGGAGAAGAGTGGGATGCAGGACCGATAGGAAATGAGAAGGCAACAATGAACAATACAGAAGTGATCAACGTAGCATAAATTACTGATGAGTGTTTTCCCAGTATGTGACATTTACATAATGACAGCATTTTTTCACCATGTGTTCCATTTCAGACAATCCGCTTTTTCTTTGGACTATACATAATATATCAGTGTTTCTTGTGTGGAGCGAAGACAAACAAAAAATACCATTTTTTTTTTCTGAAACATGGATATTTACATCCAAAAAGAAGCAAAGTAAGTTGGCAGCTTAGAGGGAAAAACAGAAATGCATAAAGCAGTGGTTGCTTCAAAACAGCAACAAAACAAGCGTTCAAATTTAAAAGGGAAGAGTTCTAACAGTGAAAGCCCTTTGTTCATAGATCTGATTCTCATTATCAACACAAAAACACTCTCGACACCACCCTTTTTCTGGTGTGGGGTAAAAACACACCTCCAAAAAGCACAGCAAAGAAAGTCAACTAACAGCTTTTCTTACCTGTGAAAGACCGGGGGAGGGGGCAGGGTGGGGGTTGGAAGGGGGTCCTGTTATAGGCTGTGGTGCTTTATTCATTTCATGGAGTTCTGCATGGGGAGGCAGATGTGGGCCTGTGTACAGATCTGAAGACAGAGAAAACAGAGAAATTATGTAGCGGTTCTGTACCAGTATCATGAGGCCTGATAAGTAATAATACATAATACTACATGGAATGCAGCATTTTTTTTTATTTAACATTTCCATGTAAGCATTAACATTTAACAATTATTTACAGTTAAAACATTGTCCAGGTTTGATACAAGTCACATCAAAAGCATACTCTAAACACCTCAAATTAGATCTTATCCCAAATGCAGTATTTTCTATTTAACACATATGGTTTAATCTACATTATGAAATACTAGTACATCAACAGGTTTTCGCAAATATCACAAGACCGATCCTTTCAAAACTGTGGATGATGGAATGAAAGAGGGAGGCTGTGCTTGCAGAAGCACACAAATATGCCACTGGTGCAACACTTGAAACTTTTTTTAATGCAGCAAATCAACTAAAGTTCGGTTCTATAGATAAACAAGGCTATGTTGTAAAGTTGAACAGGTTATTACAAATATATATTTTTTTGCAAAAAACTGGGAGTTTTGACACAAAATTACACAGCAACTGCTTATATGGATATTATAAATGTGCACTTACATTTATGAATCGTTTCAGGTCCAGAGCGTGGTTACACTGAGAAGCAGTAGATCCTTAAAAAACAAAAACAAAAAAATCAGGAAGACAAAACTTATTTGTGTTGATACTTAACGCAACATAAAGTACATTTGCAGTTTTTTAAAGACAGGAAAGAGATAAGCAGTGAAAACACTGATGCAACATTGAAGACATATAGGGGCAAATATAAAACAAGTGCATGACCTCATGACAATGTCATGAGTGGTTTTGTCAGCAAAAGTAACATCCCATGTACTAAGACGACAGCAGTGAGGAAACAGTCAAAAGGTTTAACCATGTTAAGCCTGCATACTCCGCAAAAAGAGAGGACTTTGTTCATTTTCTCAAGTGGCAAGAGAAAGAACAATGTTTATTCTGGCCAGGACATTTCATACATCATCAGAAGCACAACCGTCAAACTCCTGGGAAGTCCTCTTCCAATTTCAGTCCAATCACACAATAGTTATCAGACACTGCAAGAAAGACATTTCTGGCCACATGCTGTTTTGAGAACTCCCAAACAAAGTACATCAAACCAGTTGAGATCAGCCTTGGCCAAAACGTCACTCCATAGTTTACATTTAACAAAAACTGGGGAAAAAGTAGTGAAAAAGTAACCAAATGTTACCACGACTTCTGGCTGGCTGCTCAATGCTTCCAACACACATGTGTCCTTGTGCTCACTGATATCCTGTCTACGCTGTGATCCGTTTAGTCTAAAGTTTCAATTTAAAAAAAAATAAAAAAAATCAAACATGTTGTATTTCACACAAAAATAATTCAGGTATCATATGGTGCACCATACCTTTCCTAGTGGTAAAGAATATGTATCCAAAAAAAATAGGTGAATAGGCCAAGTGTCCAAAAAAATTGATTGCAAAAGATCTCAGAAGGATGGAAAAATGGACAGGAATTTAGGTAGCAAAATATTTCAGGTCCACACTGTGGCTCGTTCAGAGGAGAAGAGGTGCACAGCAGCACAGCTTAAAGGTTCTCTCTGGAGTGAGTTTCAGCTGAGTGTTTTAAACAAGTTTTGATGAAACAATAGATTAAACAAAAGAGATGGGATGGGCCGAGTTAACCTTGTGAAATTGAAATAATCAACAATGAGGTGTGTATTCTTCCCAGTGGGAAAGCGTCTGGGGGACCTCTCACCAGTCTGATTAAATACATTTGCATTGGCTCAAGACATTGTATTCAACACAAGCAATCAATCCGTTGATTTAATGACAAAGGAGCAAAAGCTGTGGCTCCGTTCTGGGCTCTTCCCAATACAAGAAAACATTCATTCGCAACAACCAATTAATTAGTGTAAAATAGCTTGTTACAACACAAACATGGCCAGGAACTGGTTTTGAGTTGAAGGTATCAGAGACAAAGATTTTAGCTAAAATGATTTCTTTCCACACGTCAAAGAACAAGGGTCTGGTCTGTCTTTTTTTCTGAGAGCTTCCAATCAGTAACTTGTTACACCATAAACCATTTAAATATAGGCCTAAAGTCTCTGTTCAATAAAGATTTAATCTAATTACAACTTGTGTAAACTGCTCTTATCATGAGTCCACTCAAAATACAGGGAAGTGATTCAATTGCTCCTGTATATTAATTTCTACTTAATATCATGTATGTCTAATTTCACAAAAGTGAACTTCTTTTCATAAAATATCAGGCTTTAATATGTGAGTGAATACAATCTCTAATCCTTGTAAAATGTACAGTGTGTTGTTGGTTAGGCTCACAGGCACTTTTCACCGAAAGGAGGCTGTCTTATGGAGAAATAAAACTTTGAAGAAGGAAAACAAAACAGCTAATTAACCTAATCAAAGCATCTAGAAATCAACTACATGTATAAATTGCACTGTAATAGAAAGTGGAATATTGGTTTCACTAAAAGTCAGTATTTCCAGTCGAGAAACTTTAAAACTGCTGTTGGGCCACTACTGGAGACAAGTTCTGCCAGTGTTTGTAAAACATTCTGATTAGTTGCCTTTTCTCTCGTTGCTAATATCCTGGATTATTTTCCATTTACTGTTTCTTTATCACCACTTGTCCTTAATCTAAAATGTATGTGGCAATTGATCTGAACCCTCACTTGAACCCTCAGTGTTGAATCTCAAGGGTCATTTCCTGATTTCATTCTAATCATCCTCTTTAGGTCATAGGTTTCTTGTAATAATGACACGATTGGTATTTATAGCCCTGGTCAAGAATATCGCTGAGTCACACTAACCATTTCCTGATACACAAAAGACAGCAGGACCACAGAAAACCCTGTGTCTTGATGTAGCAGGATGTTTTATTTTATTTTTTTCAGTTTTCAACGATGAAGAAATCACAGTATAGAAATAGTTATAATCAGGAAGGTAAACAATTATAACTGGGTACAAAAATGACAGATACTCATAGTAGGTTAATCTCAGGGATGGTGTAGACTGGAACATAGCAAGGAGCAGCTGTATATGTTCATACAGATAATGGTTCAAAGCCTCATCCATAGACAGAAATATTGCTAGACTGGTGCCCTCTCCAGACATTATGATTTTTGAGTGACTTGTTATCGTTTGGGCCTTGCGTCTACACATTAACAGCATCTGGGGTGCCCCAAACTGAAACCTATTGAAAACAGGTTCCAGAGTGGAAAGGTCAGACAACGGAATTGATTCGTTGCGGTCATGACAGGTCAAACTGAGTAAACAGTGAACAACCGATTGTTTGTGTCTGATGTGCACTTCGCACTGGAATAAAAAGAGGTGTATGTGCATGCGCTTTATTTCTTCTATTGTTCTGGAACTGTTTTACAGCGCACCTCGAGGTGTGGCATGTGTATTGCATCGTTTTCAGCACATGTTTCATTGCCATCTTTTTGTGATACGTTACTGATCCATCCCCTTTGCGGACCCGATATCTCTTCTATCCTGTACCAAATGAATCCCCATTGCGTGGCCTGAGCATGTGTAGCAAGTCATCGATCTGTCAGTCAGGCGTGGTCAATGACATGTTGTGTGAAAGTAGTTCTAGAAACTAAATTGTGTTAGGTCCGAGGGAACCTTTGAGTTTCCATTCCAACAGGGCAGTAGGAACCATGGGAGGGGTCAATGTGTTGCTAATGTCCATGACAGTGATTTATTCTTTGAGCACCTAATTCAACAATCACACAAGGAAATAGAAGACTGTGCTACTATAAACTAGAATAGAAAAGAGGTAACAGTGTTTATGTTCTGTATCGTGAGAATGTTAATTATGGTTAAATACAGCGTCTAATGTTAAGAATGGAAGAGTTTACAGAGAGTTATGAGACGAAGAATCCAGCGGCAGGTGATACTACCACGCATGTTAATTTCATAACTCTACCCAACAACTGTTAACCCAAAAACAGATCTGCGCAGTTGGTCCATTTATCATGTTTTCTCCAAAAAAATGTCCAACACACAGCTGATGCTACACAGATGGTTTTAATGATAGCGGTACTACAAGATGCGGAAATAGGCATGGTCTCAGCTCTACCAATCACCTACGTCATATAGTTCCTAGAGAACTAAAAAAACCCTGTCTGTGAGTAGGGGTGAAAAAGGTTCTAGCATAGTTCCTATGCTGTGTGAAAGGGGGAAAAAAGGTTCCAGGAACTACAAAAGTTTCCTACAGTGGGAAAGCAGCTATTGTCTCCTCCACAGGTTGTTCCAGCACTAGAAGTGACAAAACCTCCTAGTATTGTCCAAATACCTGGGCTCTAGGCTCTAGAACAATGGGGGGATGCTAAGCAAGGCTGCATAACCAACAACTGTGAGACTGTTACTTTCCACTCAGTCTTAATGACTGTTGCTTGTTTACTTGTATTCAATCACCCCAAGTCAACGACAGGTATATCCCTTACAGTTGGCGATGGCTGTGTCCATAGGTTCTACCAACGCATGTTATTCAAGTAATAAAATTTTTTTTTACTGAGTTTGCACTTCCCTTGCTTAATTAATGTTGTGACCCTGACTAGTACAGGATCACTTTAATGACTCAAGGGCCAAAATATGATCTTTCACACTACCTCACAGGATTTATTCCCAACACTGGAAAGACACCAAAAAACCCTGGGGTGTTTTTAGAAGAAAACTTCACTAAGAATTAGTCATTATTATAACCTTTTTCAACAATTACAACTCAAGGAGCAAACACATACACACCGTTTACAGAATGTATGTGAACTGAAAAAAGGGGCCTACTCCAGGAGCCCCCCCCCCAAGTATCTGTGTTTTTAGTTACTAGAGCTGAGGCAAAGAGGCATGCCCAACCCCCTAATCACACAGTCTAGTCATTCAAGCCAGTCTGACATGCAGCACCGTGGAGACCCAAGCGCCAGCGCTACTGCTGGTGAAATACGCTCCTTCAACTGTTGCATAGCTCCCACATGCACTCTGGTGACCTCCAAAGAGAGAGAGAGAGAGGAGAGGAGAGGGGGGGGCATATGTCCAAAAGAAGATGGCTATTATGTCACCTCTGAAGAGTGGAGGGACTGTGTGTTTACATATGAATCACTGGATTTCCAGCTGATACAATCCTCCAGGTGTCAAGAAAAGTTGTAAAGGTTGTTTTATCTATTATTGAGTTACTTGTGTTACTTATAATAGAGCTGGAATGGTTAATCAACTTGAATTGATTAAAAAATGGAATGAATTAAAAAAATATTCAATTACAATGTTCCTGAATCTAAGCTTTGTTTCCACAATTTCACATTGGTTCTGCTGTTGTATTTGACATGGACGCTTTGTGACGCAATGCCAGCAAACAACATGGAGCTCAGAACAGACCAAGACAAAAAGGCAGTCTACAAGCTTGTAAACGTCATTTACTCCTTTAAACTTTTAAGCTTTCACACAAACATTTAAAATACATGGTTTACATAAGCTTAGTTAGATCTTAGGCTGTAACTTGTACACAAGGGCGTTGAATACTGCAGTTCACATATTGCTTGTAGATGTAATTTAATGTGTTTAAATCTATATCTATCTATCCATCTATATACACACACACTTATTTTACACTGTTATTTTTGTTGATAATTATATATATTTTTTCATTCATCCATTTAACTTTTTACACTTTTTGTAGTTGTTTAAGCTTATTCTAGAATTAAGGTTACGAAATTATTTTCCATCCATTTTATATCTTTTCCACATTTAAATTTTTTTTTTGTCACCTATTCAAATAATTATCCAATCAAATCAAAAAAGAATCAGTTGATTAAGGTGATAACAATCATGGAACAATGTCTACAGCTTCAATCTCTAGTGTAAATTTCACAGTTTTAAGTAAGTCATTAATTCACAGTGCTAAGAACTGAGAAGTTGACCTCACACCTGCCAGAAGTACTGTGTGGAGTAGTAACAGAGTTATTAAAGCTACATCCAGACGAGTTTGATACAGATTTAGTTTTGAAAATACGTCAAAAACATATTACGTAAAAATAGAACCGTTTCAGTAAAAATCCATGTGAGCATGGAGGTGAATCGCTTGCTGAAAACGATGCAATTCACATGCCACACCACTATGCACGCTGTAAGCCAGTCCAACCGGATACACGAGAAGGCTAATCCATTAAAGAAGTACGTCAGTTTCACATGAACTCAGTAAGCTTCAGTGGTGGATGCATTCAATTTACTCTGGTTGGCCACTTACTGTGGAAAATGACTTTATATAAAGGAGCATTGTGCTGTCATGAATAAAAAGTAGTGGTTTGCTCCCACAGTGATACATTTCACACATCAACCCTGTATTACCATTCACTAAACCTAACAAAACAAAAAAGAATTCAGGCCAGTTAGTAGCACTGCACAATATATCAAAATGTATTGCTATCGTGATACCAACCCTTGCAATAGACATGCCACGAAGATTAGGGACGGGTAAAATTGGTAACTAAAAGCTACCAGCCATAAAACAGAATAAAGATAATGAAGTACTCCCTATTGAGCCACTACAGAAACATGGCAATTATTTCAGTGCAGATTCAGCTATTTACTGCTGAAATGTCCATTGTAACTCATTCAGTATTGATGTATTGCATGGCTGCTGTAGTAAAATAATCAGGTTATAGCTCAAAGTTGTGCTAGGGTATCATTGAATAAATCTGAATCAAACGATTAATACTGAATCAAATCAATATTGGATTGAATCGAATCATGATTAATCAATTCAGAACCTTGTGACCTGATATCAAATCGATTAAGGGTGGTCATGATACCTCGCCTTAGCAAAGATTACTTAAAATTACGATAAAATGTTGCCCACATTTTATCTGCCACACATTCACACTCTGAATATCAACATAATGGCCAATCAGATGTAGGGGTGTAAGAAAATATTATTTCTGCAATACAGGGTTTCCCCCTGAAATCTTGCTAAGCCTGGTGGTAGGACTGCTCGGGAAGCCCACTGGCAACCCACCATGTTTGTTGTAAAAAAAAGAAATAAAAGTTATGAAATTAGGATTATTATGTTGTTGTAAGATATTTATTTACAATACAGTTCTACAAACTACAGAGTCTAACTAAAGGGCAAACAGTTTTAATGTAAAAAAATAGTCAAATTTAAAAGTAAAATAAATTAACAACATTAATGTGCTCGCACTTGAAATTCCTGGGTCTCTCTAGACCAGAGGTAGTCAATTCTGGCCTGTTGTCAGTTAACAGCCCTAGTTTCATTATTAGTGGATAGATATGCATACAGGTACAACAGCAAATAATTATTTCAACTTAAAGAAAAGTCTAAACGTACTTTCCTGGGTCTCAAGAGGTTAAAATGTGTAAATGGGTTGTGACCCATGTCAGAGACTAATTTCTGTCACCATTTGGGACAGACAACAAAGTATTCTATTCATAAACTGTATGGAGGTATGTACTGTATTCATGTGGCTCGGTGGGCCAATCAGCTCATGTCTCTCTTATGACTCTAGTGGTTTAACTGTAGTTATGATGGATGATAATCGTCATATTCCACCATATCAGTACTTTTTTCAGTTCATCACATTTACTGGGCTTTTGGGGGGGGGGGAGAAAAATTAAACTCGTCTGACATTTAGCACTAGCAAAGTAGCATCTAATTTCAGCTAAAGTCAAATAACAATGAAACAGAACTTAACAATTAATATTCACTCACCATCAACAGGTCTACTGGAGGTGAACTGATGGTACCGGACATGTGGCAGAACTACAGAGTCCTGCTCAGGTCCACTTTATAAACTCACGTACACGAAACTTGTAACCCAACCAGATATAAAGCTCCTTCAAAATAAAACACACTGACTGTTAATCAACCACAGATCCAATATTTCATCCACGAATCTGCTTTTATTTTGTCACTTCCATGTCCGCTACCTGCCCACATTTCCTTTAACTTTATCTGTACTTATATCCTGAAAATTCAGCAGACAGACAGAAGCTTTAAATAGCATCTATACTGTCACTAGTTTTAAGATGCATTTAAGTTCTTTAAAATAAATAAAAGTGACTCTTTTTAGTCTGGGAGGGGGGACAAGTAATAAGGCCTAGCAGCCTGCCAGGCTTATACTGCACTGGGGGAAACCATGCAATATATGGCAATATTTAAATTATATTATGTTATGCATTGCCATTTTTTTTGGTATTTGTTCAAATGCAAACATTAAAGAAGCTCATTTTAGGTTTTCACTTCAACCTCTGAGAACAGCACTTATGTAATCATTTAAAGTAAAAGGAAGAATGAAACTTTGCAATATTTCTGTGATCGGACGAGCATATACTATATCATATGAACAACTTATTGTATCTTCATGAACTAAAGACAAAACAAAATTGAAAAACAGACTACAGCTGTGAAAGTTATAGAACTTACAATTTAATTTCCATCTGCTCTGGTGCATCAGAAAAGTAGGTTTTGGTCTTTAAAAAAAAGGCATCAGCTCAGTTATTTGCTTCGTAGGTTGCACGTCTCGGATTTGTCTCCTTCTTGATTCAACAAATTAGTGGTTAGAAAAAACATTACCAGTTAAAGTGGAGACATTGTATTTAAGAGTTAAATGGTAATGTTTAAATGCATTATACATTTTAAATGCTTTACGTTGTTCTCAGACTTGTATTTATTTCAATTTGATTTACAGTGGCAGATAATGTTTTAAGGGACAAAGTGATTTATGGCCAGCATTGCAGGTGCAGCTGCACTTTTCCCAATAAAAGTAATGTTGGAATGGAAACAATGCATTCCTTTTTTTTTACTCATCTGCATCAGTTTATGTTGGCAGCAAGTAGAGTGAAGAAAACATTCAATATTTAAATACTCCAAGTCAAATTGTCATTACAATATTCAATAATGTCCTGCATGTTTTCCTAATATTGTGCAACCCTACAAGTTAATTTTCATTCATTAACATGACTATGCTTAAGCTACCCAAGCAAATGTCTTTTTACCGTTTCCCTACATAAATGACATTTGTCAGAATGCACTAATACTTGATCAATGAGTTTCAGGGACAAAGGCTAATGTAGCTTCAGTGAAATTAGTGAGACAAGGACAGGCACATTGACAATGAATAACTCCAGATAGAATCACACTTGCACAGCTTGTTCTGTCCAGCACCCCCCATGATACTCTAGGTAACAAAGATTCTGCCAAAACCCACACGTGCACAGGCTCCAGGCTTTCAAATTTCACAACAGGAAGCTTAGTAATGTCCTTATGTCAGTCACACAGTAAGAATCTGGCTCTGACACATGCATTTGTTCTGTAACTACACATTAGCTATATATTTTAAATAAATTCTAATTAAATTAAACCTGGAATTTCTCCTTGTGGGACTAATAAAGGAATATGTTATCTTATCTTATATCTACAAGCGTTAAACAGTTAATGTCTTGCATATGATTTTGACAGTTCTTAAAAATTGATTGGCTACTGCTCTTATGCAAATAATAGTCACATGAGAATTTTTATGTATGAAGGTAGTAACAGTTGAAAGGAAACTGGTTACTGTTAAAAGCTGCAAGCAAATATCTGATATCACTCGGTATTTTTTGCATTTGAATATCAACTCCTAAGTCTTACAAGTTCTGTAAAGCCCTGTAAGGTGACTTTATTGTGATTATGGGCTCTATAAATAAAATGGAGTTTAATTAGCATGTAATAGATTAAATCACTTGCATAAAAAGTAGGGGTGTGACGAGACTCAGCTCACAAGACGAGACTGGGTTCACGAGATTGAGGCAAAACGAGATTTTAAGAAAACTAAATTACAAATTATATGAATGGACAACAGACTTATTTAACTGACTTGCACATGGATTTTATAACTCTGTAAGCATTTACTTTCAAAGAACTTCTTCCTTTTAATGAACTTATTTCTCTACAAATTTAAACTAAAATAAAATGTTATAAAAGTTAACATAAAATAATTTATTTCTCTTTTTTTCGAAATCAAAAATGGCGCTTGACTGTGGACGTTGTGAGTTGTGGAAACACATTCGATTTTCTAATTATATTCAAATAGTTTCCAGCGAATTTCGAATAGTGTTTTGGACCAAAAGTCACATCCCTAGTTATGTCATACAAACACGATTGTTTTGTCTATCTGAGAGCAAATTTCAAGGGACGTTTGATAACCTTACACACAGAGCACTGTTGACTATCGGTCAACCCAACGTACACATACAAGAAATGATTTAACGTTAGCTCCACTGTCTACGAACATTAGCTTATATTGTGAACATTGTTTGTCCCATCTCCAATCAACTGTTTTAACAATGTTAGTGTACGATAACTTCTTCACAACTAACAGTATCGTCAGTTTCATAGCTAAAGCTTTCATTTCATAGCTAAGTTGCTGAACTTATGATCAGATTCAAGTTTATGTTTCTTTATGGAGACAGTGGTCCGCTTAGTCACTTGTTGCCTCTTTGGCTGTGTAAAGCGAGTGTATCCCAGATACACTTGCATATCCCAGATACATGGAGGGAATGAACATTGCCTCTTTGTGACAGGTTTGAGGTCAAAATCCTCTCTTATCCAACCACTCGTTCAGGTGTTGTCTTCAGTTTTTAGAACCAACAACAGCAAATGTAGCTCCCAAACCACTATTCCTCTTGAAGTTGTCCATCCTTTTTCTCATTGAGTCACTGTGTGAATATCGGAGCTAGCTAGCAAAACAAACCGGAGGCTGCCAGAATGGAAATGAAAAGCATTGGTGGGAGGAGTTCAGGAAGTAGAGCGGAAACGGGTCAAAAACATGTCTATAGTAAAATCTGTGTTTTCCAACATCATTCCAGCTGCTTGCTGGATAACAAATCTCACAAAATAAAATTTTAACGCGATGAGAAATCTCGCCAAATTCCATCTTGCAAGATCTCGTCACACCCCTAATAAAAAGGCACCTGGATCCTTTAATTAAAGTTGCACATGACTTTCATCAACAATTGTTCATCAGATCTGTAAAATTTAAGTCATAGCTAAGTATCACAAATCTGTAAGTCCTTCCATGATTACAGACCTGTATGTCTTCCCTCACTGAACAATTTCAAAGTGTATTCTACCATAAACAATCCATTTGTTTACACACAGAGCTGGTAGGTCACTTGGGCATTTTTGGAAATTTTTTGCAATGTACATTGTGGTAAGGGGAGCTCCATGCAGCCACACTATGGCTGCAGTGGCAACAAACACAGAAATGGCTTAATTGCCTTTTGCTACTGCGTGGAGTTCTGCTTCCTCCAAAACACATTTCAACAAATTTCTGAAAATGCCTAATTGACCTACCTACCTTTTTTTTGTTAGATTCAGAGTGATTTTGGCTAAATGTTATATTATTTGAACATGGAAGAAGATTTTCGGGAATGGTGCAGGGGATTACCAATAAATATAAATTAAATATGAATAAGCAACTGAATAGCAGTACAGCAAAATACATATTAAGTACAGTCTTCAAAAAATTTACTTATCACTTTGTTTTAATTCATTCTCCATGCCTTCATACACATTTGTATTCTGTTAAGACTGACACGAATTACACAAAGGACAAAGTTTGTAGACAGATAATGACATATGAGAAAGATGCTTTATATGTTCTTAGCTATATGGTTTGTCATGTGGCATATAGAGGAAACAGCATCCATTTTGCACCCATAGTAACAGCTAAGGTCACATGAATGCAGTGATGAACATCAGCTTCATGCCTGCTGCAGAAAGCAGTGATAAGTGACCAACAAAGTGCTTAAACATAGACATTTGACTGACTATCAGACACAATGTTACTTTTAAGACACGGTTACGATGTTAACAAATACAACGCTAACTGTCCACAGCACCGGTATTACGTCTGCTCAAACTATGGGACACTTTTGCTATGACACAGGGGCGTGTCAGCCTGCGTACCCACACGCAATCATTTAACACACGACAAAGATAGATCCACACATGGGATTATAACAACCACATACCTATCAAAACGTCGGTCTTGGCAAAAGTCCTACAAAAATAACAGCAAAGACGAGCTACTGTGAGTTATGCGGTTAGCCACGGTGCTAACTTTCTAGGCCCAATCTGGATTTACCACGTGGTTTGTCTTGCTATTGGCGCGATGCACACCCCAGGCAGCTACCGGCTTCATGCCAGCCACACCTCACCCGATATTGACTGTGACAGCCATGCATTTTATGACATCCAAAATCATACCACAGCGAGGCTTAGAGTAATCAACAGCGAAGACAAATGTAACGGTTGTAGACTCAATGAATGGTAATATTAGATAGCTGTCAGGCTACAGATGCTGCTAATGGTTAGCTTATGTATCCGAATTAAGGATTTCAACATGCTACGCATTCGGTAGATTCCAACGATAGACAGCATTAGCCAGGTGAATACATCAGCTCAGTGGTGCTGTCACTGGTGTCGTGACAAAGATGTAGTTACTGTAGTAGGCAGAGTGACTCAAGACACAACCACCTTTCATTTCACACTCTTAATATCTCTACCTGATCGACATCATCAGCAGCATAATGACACCATCAGTTCAACGCAAAGGGTGCGATTTGTTGAACTACTTCCATTAAACACAAATGTTACTGTACGGCGACATGTCAACCACTGATGAAGAGGTCACTTTTAAAGGTTTAACTCGACTGCCTCTCAAGTCATCTTGGCAATTCAGCCCCCGACACTGGCAGTAAATGTCATCCAAGTCCAACTGCCACACAAGTACAAGCATCTTGTATGACCAAGTATGATCCTGCTCATGGTCAGACAGGGGTGACTGTACACCTTTAGGTTACATACTTTACCGCCTAATGCACAGGGTTTCAGATTGCTTGGCCATCGCCATCACATGGCTTCAGGTATCAAGTTATCAGTGTGCAAGTTATTTAGAATATCAGCTGTCACCGACTACCAAAACCCAGCTGGTAAATTGTTCCTGCTTAGGGGCTGGTAACACAGTCCGACATAACCAGCATGGTTTAACTTAACCTTAACCAACTACTGCCCATATGATATACAGTGTGGCTAGCTAGCCAGCCAATGGTGACATTGCTAGTAGCATAAATTATGTTACCGGCGAAAACAACAACATGGTGATGCAAGACTCCACTTCTCGTTTGCCACATACATTATGTTACACATACTACTATATTTTCTGAGCGTCACATTACTGGTGGATCATCTAGCCTGCGTGTCGTAGTGTTAGCTTGCTAGCTCGACTAGCTAGAGTGAAGAAAGAACACCCACGTCGTCTTAGCATGAAATGCTAGCAACTAGCTAGGTGGCTAATCCCTGAAAACACAGCAGGAACACCAGTCAGTCTAAACCAGTGAAGAAAGTGCCCGCAGCAGGGTTATTGTCGAGACAAAAATGTGACACAAATATCATACTGTCTTTTCAGAGCTCATAAAAATAGTGGCTTGACACAAAACTGAAAACTGAAACATTTTAAAGAAGAAACTAGCTTAGAACCGTGGTGTTACCTTTCTCTCCTTGAGTCCGCAGAGCCGGACGGACGGAAAATCTTCCCGGAAGCCGGTAGCGAGGTAATTCCGGCAAAATCCCATCACGTGAAACTTTCCCAACGATCATGGTGTGTAGGCTGGAATACACTCACTGCTTGTAAACACTACGCATTGATTCGTGTCACATCTTGACTAAGACTAATGACAGTTTATTTCGATTTCATTGAACCATGGAATTAAAAATTTTAATTATATAATCGAAAATAAATGTCCCTCAATGTAAAAAAAATAAAATAAACTATGTACTGTGATTTATCCAAACAAATTATATAATGCACAATATATTAAAATATGCCACATAAAACTAGTGCTGAATAGTTATTTTGTATTAAATATCCTTTGGCTATATTTCCTAAATTCTATATAGAATTCAAAAGGTACACTATCTTTTTATTCTTTTATTTCAAGTAACTGGTGTTTCCTAAATTATAGATAGGGTACTGTAAAATAATATGATACAATAATATATTAACATAGTGTACACCATTAAGTGTATGTGCACATTTTAGGAAATACATTTCTCATTAAAAACGTTTTGCTGGTGTTAGCATCCACAATATTAATGTATACAACAGTATGACATCCTTCTAGCTTTATTATTCCTTGGATAATCCTTCTGTATTTCTATATAATGTTGATTTCACTTTTATTCATGTAATTAAATAAAGTTGAATAGTCTCTAAATTCGAGAATGTTATTAGTGGTTATGTGGAAATAGACTGGTGGACACAGACCACTTTGAGACAATTAATACATTACTAAGATACCACATTTTAGTAGTAACAAAACATGTACTTGCAGAAAAAATCCATAGACCTGTATACATTTGACGTTCCTTTTCTAAGAGTAGCACTTACAAGAGATACAACCAAAGACCTTAGCACAACTATCTTCTAATAACTAAACAACTCTCGTGGATACTTTAAGGGCTGCTGAATGAAGTATAACCCAGTTCTATAACTACGTAACACTTGATGATCAACATAATACAAGGCAACCACATTTCCACCATGTGGAACCATGTTTTTTATTTCTGATTCAAACTTTTACAGTACTGTAACAAATAAGAAAAATAACAGAAAACGTGATGAAGAAATGCATACTTTTAAATCCTCTAGTTACAAAATATGAATGCCTGCAAGGGATTATGAGAAAACATCAGAAGTACTGAGCAGTTGTTATTCATCTACTGATGATGGAAACATACAGGAGGAGGTTCTTTCCCACTTCTGAACTGGTTCCAGGTCAGTCAAACAGCTGGCTGGGTGCATGTGGGAGATATGGATCAAAATTAGAGCAATGAGGAAACCATCTATATTGAGTGAATGAGGTCCCAGGTTTACCCTCCCAGTGCCATACCAGTCCAATTATCTGGACCCCAACCATTCATTTTTAACGACTGCTGGAGCTGGGCCACAGGCGACCAAGCGACGACACAATGAGGAAGGAAGAAAGGATAGGCCTGCTTTGCTCTTCTCAGCCACGCAATAAACAATCAAATATATAACTGCCGAGACCCATGGAGGGCTACCCTTTCAAACCCAAGGACAAAAAAAAAAAAAAAAAAAAAAAGAGAGATGGGCGTGGGGGGGTAGGGGTCTAGGTTTCATAGTTTGGGTTCTTGCGAAGAATAACAAAGCCTTCCAGGATGGGTGTGACAGGGAGATACTCTTCTGTGGCGAGCTCTGCCCTTTCTCCATGAGCCAGCAACACCGGCGTGGTGTGGGTCTGGAAACCTGTGATGGCCTTTGGTTTACCTGCCTGGCCCACCACATCCACTGCCTGTAACAAGAACACACAAACATACAGGATTTTAATAATGTCACTTCTGTACTAGGTATATTTTATTCTTTATTTTCATTCCTTCATGAAACACATTCTTTTTGGTTTTATTAAGAAAATATGTACACTTTGAGTCTATCCATGTTCTCCAATTTCATTCAAAACAATTCAATAGACCACTACCACATATGACATCAGGGGTTACATGACTTACATTTACACAGCCATACTGGAAGACAACCCAAAAGCTAAAAAGAGAAGTGCTAGGCTTATTAAAAAGATAATTGTACTTAATACATTTAATATGGCTAACTTTTAAACAGTAATAGACTGCTCAAACAAAGCAAGACATGGTGAAAATAAGTCTTTCTACAGGATCCCCTCTGTTTTAATCAACCAGGGAGAAAAATATAAGGTACTCAGTGCCCAGAGACAGAGTACCAAATATGGTAGTAGACATACGGTCACCTTTCAGCTGTATATTATGTGTAACCATTAAAAGATATGAACGATAGGGATGATACAGGCATTCATTCAGTACATATTGCCGTTCTTGGGTTGGGGTTTGAGTGCGAGGGTTGGAGCTGGACTCGGAGCCCAAGCTGTGCACTGAGCCCCAGGGTTCAAAAACAAGGCTGGGAGCGGCACACAGCTATGGCTGCCATCTGGGGTTCTGGCTGGACAGGACACCAAATGACCTCTGCGTCCAGGCAGTGCCATGAACCATGACCCAAGAGCCGCAACAGGTGACCACAGATCTACTTTAAGTTGTCGTAGTGATACGTTATTAATTTTAGGCATTCCTACTCCCACTCAGCACAACACTTTATAAGGATCAAACCCATCAATCACAGTCAGTTCTTCAGCATACCATTGCTTTTCATCAGGGTTCAGAGTTTGAAAACAGTCTCCCATATATCACCAGTCAACAGTCACTCATAATCCATTTAAGATATCTTATCACTGACCACTACTTAACACGCAATCTGTCACTCTGTTGTCTCTACTCTTTGTCTTCCAACATGGTAGCGTATTGGTTTACTTCCGGTATTGATTGACATAAGTGGCAGAAGTCTATAGTGTAAGGAACACTAAAGTTAGCAGAGGAAATTGTGCCACCCATGGGCAATAAAATCAGACTGTTACATTGAGAAAAATGAAAGATTTCTCTAAATTCAAGCATCACTGGAAACATTTGATATGAATTTTCTTGTTTTTTTATACTTGCATTATTACATAGGCTTAGTCATTTGTAAACATTTTAATATGTAGAAAGATACATATAGCATAAAATGAAATCGAAAAATTGTAATCAGCCCAGTTTTACTCTGCTTTACCTGTCCAACTCTGACAGATACTGGTAGTGGTCGGAGCTCCTCGTCAAAAGTAACCAGCATACGTGGCTGCATGGCTGCTACTAGGCCATAGAGAATGTAGTGAGATTTCCCCAGGATTACTGCAATGCAAACAGTGAACACCAGAGGGAGAACATTAACAAAGGGAACTCTATCTTGAAAGCAAACATCAAATCACTGTATGTGAGGGGAAATGGAAGACTAAGTCAGAAGCAAGCAGGAGGACAATGAACTGACTGTTTTTGACATCAAGGAAGGACACAAGGACAGTGAGTAGTCCAGCCACGGCGACCTGACTCATGAGCTGCCTGTCGCTGTGGTAGGGACAGAGTGTCAGTGTGCCTTTGCCCAGGTGAGTCAGACCCTGCAGAGGCATAAGCAGCACAAAGTCAACATGCATAATACCAATAGAATACTTGTGTCTGGTACAGTGTGCTTTTGTGTCACTACCCACCTGAGCCAGTCGGACCATGAAGAGATTGTTGGGGTCTTTGGCATGATACTGAGCCAGTTGCCGCAGCATAGCAGCCAGACGGGCGTTATTTGTACCTAAAAAAAATAAGAAATGAGGAATATAGGAAATAAAGGTGAGACTGTTGAATGTGGCATGGACACCAAGTCCAAATAAGTAATGTACAATCATGAAAATGAAATGTAGAAGACTATGTCAGTATATTAGGCTAGTGTGGTGGTGACATATGTGGGACGTATTTATCTAGCTTTATTATTAAATATTTTTATTGTTATTTAACATGAATATTAATATTCTACCATTCTTTTGTAATCGCACTGTATATTGTCCTCTGTAGTGAACAAGAGTTTCACAACTGTATTTTAGAAAATCAGTCTAATTCCAATGACATTCAATAAAAAATAAACTGAAATAAACCTCTGCATCATGGTGTTTCCAATTACGTTAATTATTAAAGGCAAAAAAAAAAGCCTATATTTTTACTTTTCTGGGTCTCAGGAGGATATATTTATTTTATATTGATTTTTGCTGAGAACTGGACTTACCACTGCCCACCATGCCCATGGCAAAAATAGAATTGTGAGAAACTTCAGGATCAGCATCATGCGAAAACTTGCTGAGAGTGTCCAAGATGTTCAGTCGGGGGTTGGACACTGAAATCAGGGCCAGTGCTAGTGGTACTGCTCGCCTCAGGGTGGGCTCACCATAACGTAGCTGAACAGATACGCACAGAAAATGAAAAGGGAGTTCAAGATAGGGAATGCAAGAAAAGCAAAGCTAAACATGACTCCCTTTATTTTGATAGCCTGTGTTTGTAGTTCATCTTAGTATACACAAATGACACCTAAAGTGATGGCCTAATATGATTTATTTACAGCTTCATAAACAGTAAGAACAGACTTGCATTATAAAGAATGAGTACAACAGTGCATGTATTCAGTAAATGAACCCTGCACAAGAAAATGTAATGTTACATCACTATGTAATCTAAATAAAAAGGTTGTGAGGTGTACAAATCTAGTATGAAAACCATGATAAGTCACAACTAACAACTAAAAGAAAGTCGACATAATTAGAAAAAGAAAATGTCATATAGATCAAAGATTAAGAAAGTATTCTGTGAAATCCAAGTCGGTGCTACTGACCAGATGTCCAAATGTTCGTAGAGCCATCTCAGATCCAATCTCCTCTCCCATGGCAATGAGGGCAATACCAAGAACAGCTACACCCTGAAAGGTGGGCACAGAAATCAACTGGTTTTTACACATATCTTAAGCACAAATATTTACAATAAAACCAGTGGAATCAGTAAGTGGATGTTACTAATATTACCCTACACAACACTTTGCACCTGCTGCTCACCAATACCCTGCTTCGTCAAGGATTAAACTTGAATTTTAAATTAAATATAATTGTAAACTAGATTCAACTAAATTACTCTCCTTTTTGGGTAGGTCAAACACTATTCTGCTCAGGTCATAGCTTTCAATCTGATCGCATTTGATCTGCTGCACTGGGTGAATAGTCTTTGAGAAATCAGTTAAACAGAGTTGAACAAAATTTCACAAATATGTGTAAAAAATTTAATCGAGCCATTAAATCAGGTGAATAGGACAAAAGTCTCTTAACAGAAAGACCAAAGGAATAATGATCGCTAATATACGACAACATCTATTACTATATAAGAAGCAGATGCATGGACAAAATCATGGATAAAAGTCAGTGTGTACCTGGTGAGAGCCCATGTCAGCAGGAGTCTCCTTTTTATCTTTATCCTTCTTATCCTTTTTATCCTTATCTTCATCTTTGTCTTTATCCTTGGCTTCATAATGCTCACTGCAGATATGAAGCAGTTGCTGCACCTTAAGCACATTACCGGAACCTGCGGTGGAGGAGAATAATTATTGATGGACAACAGCAAACTATATTTGTAGAGATTAAACAGCTATTAAGAGACTGACCTGCATATGCGCAGATATCCACTAGTGTGTTTGCAAAGCTGCGGAAAGGTTCAGGCACAACTTGTAGAGCTGCCAGGGTTGTTTCAATTGCCTCCCCTTTACCTGTGGATAATGAAGAACACAAATAAGTTCTATGTCATGAAAGCAAAGGAACTATGGGGTAAGAATGCACTTATGACTCTAAACCACTTTTTATGTAATGTAGTATGACAATGTGGGCTTGCACTTTTTATGTTAATAGTTTCCCACAAACCATGACTAAAGGCAGGTTAATTAAGACAACACAAATAAACATGGAAAAAAAACTGAATGTGATATTGAGTAATTCTGAAAAAAAGAAGCCCACAACTAAGACAAACCAAATGAGGAGCTCAAAGTGGAAAAATAGAAGCTTCATTAGTCACACAGTTTTTGATCTAGTTATTGTTATCATACTTATGTTGCAGCTTACCCAAGTGATTGAGTCCTAAACCCAGAGGCAGCCAGCGAGCATATGTGTCCTTTAACTCTTGCTCGTTCTTCTCCATGATGGTCTGAACAATGGTGGAGGTCACGTCACCATTACAAGAGCCAACTGCGATCATACCGCATGCAAGCGCCGTCACTCCAACCACCTGATGATTTAACACAGACTAATGATTGTCGAGTACAGACTATAAATAGACTAACGAAAACTGCTATGAATTTGAAACAGATCCACACCTCCATACTGGATTTTGAGTCTCCCATGACAGGGAGAAGCAGTGAAAGGACATCTTCTCTGTTGGAGCCAGCATAAGCCAAACCCAGACTGAAAAAATATGAAAATAATTATTATAAAATAAGCTTTTATTAAAAAACAAAAACATCACAAAACAAAAATGAGACATCACTAATTATATGGCATCCTCATACTCACCCAAAGATGGCTCCTATCCTCATGATGTTGCTGTTGTGAAGGACATAGTCTGAAAGCAGGGCGAGGGCTGGGTCGCACTCGTTCCTCACACCTGAGTTTACAATGCCACAGGCCAGAAGTGCACCAGACTAAAGACAAATGGATATTTTAGTTGTTAGAATTCAACATATCAAGGGTTATTCAGTGAATAAAAATTACAAATCACCAAGGCACTACATTTACACCGGTCCTCAAATCCTTACATTGTCTTCCTGTGGGTTAAAGGAAAGAATTTTAAATCTTACTCCTGGTCTATGAAGCACTAAATGGCCTTGGACCCAAATACATCCTAGACCTGCTAGACCTAGACCTAGACCATCCTAGACCTGCCATGTTATCACCTTTGATTTGCACTTGATTTTTTAAGTCAATCAGACAAAACATTGTAGAAGTATGAACAAAAGAGTGTTTAGTCATTTTAACTTTTGAGCAATCTACACATGGTAAATCATCCAAAATCGAATCAGTTCTTCTTCTCCATGATATACATTGATATGGAAAACATGGAAATTCTAAACCAACTATTTTCCCAAGTTATTGTGTCCACACAAGGGATATCCAGTGGCGGTGGTCGGACCAAAAACATAATGTCCCCGAAACTCTGTTCGGGGACATAGTTAGGACCTCTGGAAGGCCAGTTTTGGCCCACAGACCATATGTTTACCACTGGTGTAGTGGGCCTATGGATGAGTCTGTACATATATTATACAGGGAGGTTCCGTGCCACATGTTAATGATGCGTGGATCAGTCACTCGCGGGGGTGGGTTGGGACTGGTCAAATTAATGTCAATTTATATGTGGGGTGGGTTGGGTCAAATAATTCCACAAAAGTTCATGTTATTAAATAAAAAATATCACTACCGTATGTAACTCAGAATGAGTATGCACAGACTGAAAGTGAAACTCACAGACACTTTACTAAATCCTCATTTTCCTATTCTCTGCCTTCATGATCATTCATTTGAGGGGGCAGCAGGATGTTTGTTTATTCCTCAGAATCAGTCCCGGATCAGCCAGACAAAATCTGATCAGATCTAAAAAAATAACTGACTGGCAGTGGATACCAATCTTTAGATCAGATTGGGACATCCCTAATTATGACGGATAGAGCACAAAATATTTTTAACATGTGCCTTTAAAACCCTGTGATACTAGAAATGTCACTATATCTCTATGTAAAAGTAGGCTTACCTTGATGTAGTCTTCAGAGGAATACAGGTATTTATCAATCTGGGTCAAACCACCATCCACATCCCAAAGCAGGATCATACCCAGTGAAGCAGCAGCGCTCAACATGCCTGAAGACATTTAGATCAGCTTTAGTACTGCAGCAATACTTTAGTATGGTCCCCAAATCAACACTGATCAGTGAAAAACAGCAGCAGAAGCAACACATTATGAGAAACAGAGCATATGTTTTTATGTACCATGGTCCTTATTCTTGTACAACCACTTGTTGCCATCATCTGTGAGTAGCTTGTCCTGTCCAAAGGCTGCGTTGACAAAGCCGTTGACAAACGAGGAGGCCAAGTTCATACGAGCCGAGTCCACCTGGGAACCGCTACCTCCAAACCCTGTCACATGAAGCAGAAGAGGCAACTTGACAAAAGTAACCCACTTACAAAAATTTAACTTAATAGTAGTTTAAGTGTTAAACACCACCATAGCCCAACTTGTATCATGGCATTTACATTTAAATATGAATTCAGCAAAACCAGTCAGTAAAACCTTCACAGGTCTACTTACTATTATTTTCCAGATGTGTTTTGTAGATGTCATCTGGGACTTTGGGTTCCATGATGTCCAACTGTGAAGATCAGGATGAGAGTGTTATTAATAAAAGTGAAATGTGTTGATAACAGTATGAAAATGAATCCATCTGAAAGTGATTAACTGAATTTATTATCTTCTTATCTTCTATGAATCACACATTATTATTCATTGAGTGCCACTGCTCCATATGGCAAACTGAAGAAAAAAAAAAGGTTGTTTTCTTCCTCTGATTTCCGGTAAGGAAATAATTTTATGGTAATCATTCACCTGCAGCCATTAACTAAGTTTCTTTTCAGCAAAGTACTAATTCTGAAATGCAAACTATATGATCACTCTGATAATATTGTTAGCTATAAACCACATAACATGGAAGAGATTATTTTATTCATATTCTAATCCTTGACTGCAATGACTTAGCTCTTGTTATCTTTAGAGGAATATATTAATCCAGTTTAGTTCAGTTCCACATTCAGTTTCCACAGTAAAAAGTGGGCTGTGGTGAGTTATATTGTAGCATCGTAGTGACTCATGCCCAATAAATACACGCTTAATAGTTCTGTTTTGACAATTTGACATCAACTTGCTGTAGCAAGTCTTAGGCCATGAAAATGTGTATTAAATCAAACCAAGTTCGATTTGTTTCATGTAATTACTAAAACATTTAAAGGAGTCGTATATAGGATTGTTGCCAAACTGGTACTGCAATCACATTCAAAATACTGTAGAATGTGGTATCCCCTCCACCTCACCACAGACTTGGGGTTATCAGATCCAGCATGAGTATCTACTACAAGGAGCTACCACGGCAAGTGAAGAGTCCAACACCAGTATAAATACCAGCCTGGTCTTTTCACCCCGGACTCGTGCCGCAGTCTCTTCACCAGGTGGCTCTCATCGGGTAGTGAGACTGCAGCCTGAGTGGGGTGAAACCATAGTGCAGGCAGGGTGAGACTACAACCCGGCTCTTGGTGGCATTTACTGGGTGGTGATATTGTAGGCACGGACCGCGGGAGAAAATGGGAGAACAGATGTCGGTCCTCAAATTCTTCTCCGTTTTCAGCCGTCTCCATGTTTCAAAAGCATCATCTATAATCTTGTTTTGTTTCTCATGTTGTCACAACATATTTGGAATAACATGAGAGTTTTTAGGTTTAGTAGCATCAGACAATTGTGATCAGAAATGTTCCTAGCTGCAGCTCAGTGGGAACTGGCAACCTTTATGCTGAAATGCTACAGAGTTTGTGATTGGGAGATAGGTGATCAGGCCATAACATCACATCAAAACACAAAATCACAACATAAACATTGCTTGTGAGCTGTTCTTAGCTTTTCAAATGCAAATATTCTGGCTGGACATCTACGGTCAGTGACATCAGTATATGAAATCAACATAATTCCTTAATGTCTGGAGAAATTCTGGGCCATTTTTTTTATGATTACCTGAAACATAATTCTTACATAAATTGTTTATTTATATTGTTAATGTTCATTTCCTACAGCAGATCCTTAATTTTTTTCTGCTTATTTACCTCTCTGGCTAGAGCCAAGAAGTTGCTATTGAGCTGCACGTTGGACATGATCTCTGTAAGGTCCTCATAGTCCTCCACATCCTCATTAAGCTCCAGGAACATGCCATGGCGACCCAGCATGAAGGCCATCTGCTTCTGAATAACACTGCAGGACAAAGTAGCAGGAGCTTTACTACTCATAAACTATCATGACAACACATCACTGGGATTAGCCCAGTTCATTTTTATCATCACAGTCCTTTGGTCATCCACCCTAACAATACATAATAATAACCTCTAAGGTAGGTAAAGTGACTTTTGAGTCCTTACATGTCTTTGCAGGATGTGAAGATGTTTTCTACAAGCTCCACATCATTGAGCATCAGGGCCAGTCGAAGGGCCTCTGGATAACGATTGAACTTCTTAAAAATGTTCAAGGCACATCTCAGCAGCGCTGAGTTTTCAGGCTCAGGAACGTAACTCACACAGCTAGAAAAGAAAGACAGACCCAGTATGGATATCTTTCAGGTCAAACATACTGTCAAGTCCAGTTATTTGACTAACATATCAATTGTATTTTCTGGTATAAGTTAGACATACCTGGTGAGGTAAAGGCAGACCTTTCCGTAGGCATTTTCATCAATATAGTCCTCCAGCATATCCAGCCTTTCAATCTCCATCAGCAAGTCACATGCTTCGTGTTCAGCATTGTGTGCCATGTTGTAGGGCACAATCTCCTTCACCAGTTTCAGTAGCGTCTCCTGCTGGGTCTTATCATTCTCTTCCACCTCCTGCCACTCTTTAGCCACTTCACCTGCCAGGTGTCTGAAAGATGACAGGAATCAACAGTCAGCAGTGATTCTTGTTGCGAGGCAAATAACAATTTCCAACTATGTATTTTTTTTCTTGGATGCTCTGCCAAATGTGAATGATTTCCCTAAATAGCTATTTTCCCCTCATAAGATCTCCACTTTCCATAGTGACAATGCATAGAAACACTTAATTTACTATCAATTTTTACATAACACACTTTATTCAAATTCAAACAATTTAAATTTATTCCATAATTTAAGTAAAATTAATATTAGCATATTTCAATTTCAAAAAACTAGCAGTAACCATTTTTCTTGCATATTCTTTAATAAGGACAGAGGATGTTAATGTACAGTATAAACAAATGCACAATGCAAACCTAACAAATTACAGTAACAATGCAACTTACAGTCAATCCTTCTGTTCATTTTACTGCAAGATACTGTCAGAATTTCTTACCTTACATATTCATGTCCCCAGGAGGCCAACTCTTCCTGAGAGCCCAGAAGTCGGTACTTAAGACACTCCCTTTCACCACTCATGGTCATCGCGAGCACCGACACCACATCAGCACAGAATCGCTGTAAATACACAGAGCTTAATCATAATGTGTTTCCATTTTGAAGTCAAAAGTTTTCACTGATTTATTTCTGCACACATTTTACTTGCAGCTTTTTTTTTTTATTATTTTAATATTGAAATTTTGTGGAGTTAGAAACGTACTTTTAAATATTTACTACAATATTACCACTGTACAATTTTACATCACTCAAATTTCATTATTAGCTGTAGTACAGCCACGCCAGAAGGGCTGTAACTTCTAATATGAGGACAACAGTGAATGCATCAATTCCCAACAAACACATGACTAATACATGGATTAACAGGGGGAAAAAGTCCAGTTAAAGCTTCAATTTCATTGTGAAAGCAGATCACTTGATTTTACTGCACCTTTTTTCATAATGCGGCTCAATGTTAAAACATGTCAATGTGTACATTTTTGTAACAACAGAACCTCACCTTGTTTTCTCCTGCAGCCATGCCATCATAGATTTCTTTGAGTTTGCCATAGTGTGGGCGCAGGAATTTCAAAGGCTTGGGTACTGAGGTCATGGAAGTGGTGGAGGAGCGGATTTGTCTGCGCAGTTCTTCTAATGCAGGACGGTACAGTGCTGTGTTCTTATCCTAACAATTTGAAGGAAAATACAGAATCAGAGTTGTCCATTTAGAACTGATGTACATAGAGAATGATATGATCTGTTTGTGTCTTTTTACACATAATACTCACGCCCAATCTCTCCACCATCATCTCCAAATCTTCTTGCAGCTGCTTGTCCTCTTCTGACTAAAAAGTAATGTACAATGTTTATATTAGTAGTCACGCTCATCTTTTTTCAGCCCAAGAAGTTTTACAACAACATGTCATTATTATTATTATTAGTAGTAGTAGTAGTAGTAGTAGTAGTATTGTGACAGTTTTGTATATGCCATTATGAGATATTACTCACTACACAAGGACCAGCTGGTCAAGCTAAAAATGTTACCATGTAAGAGTGTTGTAATCAAAAATAAACTTCGAAATAAATTGGTGTTATTGTGCGGTGTGACATTTAAAGCTACTGTAAGTTAGCTGCTGTGTCATAGAAAACATAAGATGCTAACCCCTGCTACTTGCTAACAACGCTAGCGTTCAATGTGACTAAAGTAAATGCAGATACCACCTAGCATGCTAACGTTAGCTTACCAGTTCTATTAGGCTAAGCTAATGGTAGCGAACCGCAGTATGTATGGAGGATTAATGAGGAAACATGAAACATTAGGAGATCGGAAGAGATATCTTGTATCATTAGTAGTTACAAATTCTTCTTAAAAAATCTATTAAATGAAAATCTAGAGCGACATTGACTTTGGCCTGCTCAGCCATGTTGTCAAAGCGGCAGTGACTAAGGCAAAATATCAGACTAGGTCCTCCAACCATTCTTAGGCACATTTGAATGAAAAAAAATACGAGATTTTACCAGTTCTTGCTCTTCTTTCTTTTCCTTGTCCTTCCCCGAGGGCTGCTGCCCCTTCTCTTTGTCCTTGTCCTTTTCATCAGTCTTTTCGGGCATCTTATTCTCTTTTTTGTTTTTTGCCTCCTCCATACTTACGGTTCTATGAAGTATCAGCTAGCAAACGGAACTGAGGCTTTCCCACAGCGGACTGCTTCCTCTGCTAACGGACAACACTGGGTGTGCTTTGTTTTTTTACCGCCCCTGCTGGTTGTATGTTTATCAAGATGCAATTTCACTAGTTTCGCCAGTACATTATAACGAGTGAACAACAATAACTGTAAGGATAGAGGCTGCAAGTTTGTGGATTGCGGTTCCTATACTGCACCATTCATTCATTCATTCAGTTATGAAATTATCAAACACAAATGCACACGACTCGAGATTAGTCATGTAAAGTTTTACATCTAAAATGTGGTGTCACTGGCGATAGACGAGTATGTATACGCGACATATGGATTTGTGCTATTTATTATTTTGTTTATGTGTTTTATGCTATCCTATGAACCAAATTATTATATCCTTCATAAAGCTTGAATGAAGGAATGAAAAACATAATTTTATTCTACGCAATAGGTTCTCTATTCGTGTCCCTTAATGTATCATATAGTTATATATTATATAATATCATACTAACGATTTTCTTTGATCCTGTTTTTTTCTTCTTTTTTTTTTTACTGTTTTTACTTTTGATGAGAATATCTTTTCATTTCGTGGTTTAAATGAGTTAGAGCACAAAAGTCCTGTCTTTTACTGGTCAGTGAACGCATCATGACTTGTCACATGACTGTGTACAAAAGTCACATGCTCCTTTCAGTTCCGTTATTTTACAGCTACAAACATGGCTTGTCAACACCATAGGCTTCCTCTGTGTGAGGTCGTCATATTTTTCCTTTTTTATTCCTTTCATGTTGGAGAAGGACATCATATGGGATTTAGGAAATTTCTTCCCAGGCAGAGTGTGAGTGCAGAGGTGGAGGAGCACTGGTTCACTCAGAAACTGGATCACTTCCGTGGTTCAGAAGGCAGAGTGTGGAAACAAGTAAGTTTGGTTTCTTCATCTGTAATGGAAAAATTACTACATCCAAAACCTCACCAAGTATTAACTGCAAAATAAACTGATATTAGGTACTGTGCAGAAAAAATACGCAGTGTTTCACAGATGTTAAATATTTTCATGGATGAAAATCAATATTTTTCCTGTGTAAAACATTACTACTAAAATATGCATTTGTCTTTAGTCTGTAAATTTACGTGTGAGGTGTGCGATTAAAACTTTATTATTATTATTTTTTTTTTTTATTATTTTTATTTTTATTTTTTTCATGGAGTTAGTAATAATGTCCCCTCAGGTGGGAACCATGAGTTTAATTTCTATAGTAAATAAAAATATATATTTGCTTATGTTCTTTGCGAACACTGATTTTTTTTTTTTTTTTTTAAAGTTGCGAATCTGATGTTTTGCCACATTTAACCTACTGGAGATAATATGAAAAACCAAAAAATAAAAAGTTAATTACAAATAATTTGCACTCAAACATGTAAGTGCAGATTAGGTTTGCACTGTGATCTTTCTTATATGCTCAGTGTTGTAACCTCCATTTCCAGAGGCCTTTGCCCAGGGAATCAATAAAGTTATATCTCATGTAGCCTGATCCAATTTAACAGCAATGTGACAGCATTGTTTTTAATGTCAGTGTAATGATTCGTTTTCACTGATTGGGAACTAAAACAATACAAACCATGAATATAGAAGAGGATTGCTTTGAATAGCTGTCCACTATAGTGACCCCTATGGATGAAAGGGTTAATTGATGATTGTTAATTAAAATTAGTGATTTAGTTTTGTTGAACTAATTTGGGAAATGAAATTAGCATCAGATAAATGTTGAGGAGCAAAAACACATTCTTTTCTTGTGCTGTTAGATTCAACGTAGAGGTTGAATTTCCACTAGTGAATTTGCTGCTGTCCATGCACCACTACCACCTTAAGCTACGACAGTGCTTTACATATTCAGAGGTTTATTTTATTCATTGTTAGTGATTTTGTTATTGTAGTTTTCATTGTATTTTATTTGTAATTTTATGTTTTATTTTAAAACAGATGTTTTATTTATTATGATGTTATATTCATGCTTCATACACTGAGACCCAGAAAACTGTGTTTCAGGCTGGAAGTTGAATGAAACAGAAATAAATATTCTTGTCAAGTTGGTGTTAAACTACACTACACCCCCAGGCCTAAATGAAGAGTTGGACTATTCTGTTTTTCTGTAATATAATTATCTGTTGTTTGTTTTTAAGTACTTTTCACTAGTTCCACCTTCAATTAACTGGGATATGTATTTTGCACTGCTATTTATCCATATATGTATATGTGTATGTGTATATATATATATATATATATATATATATAATTATTTTATAGGTGTGTTTTTGTCTGGTATGGCCTTTTAACCTTCAATGACACCATGTGCTGGTTGTTTTATATATGAACGCCTTCTGTGGGGCATTACTCATACACCTATTTGATAGGTTCGGACTTACTATATAGGAACCTAGTACAGTTTCTGGGCTCTGGTTTGACTTTCTGATGAAGGCTTGAGGCCGAAACATGTAGAAGTGTTTTTTGTGGTCTCTATATTCACTGTACCATGTTAATAAAGGCATTTTAATGTTTAAAGAGGATGCCTTGGAGTTTTTTTCCAGTCTGTTTTTCTATATTGTGTATCCCTTTTTCCAAAGAGCACCTCAAACAAACTCTTTTTTTCTGGTCCTAGAAGCATTCCTTTACATGAATTTTTAAATAATATCCTTATTTTCCCCTAGAGATATTTTGTGAATGAGACCTTCTCCAAGCCTGATGGCCCAGTGTTTCTGATGATAGGGGGAGAGGGCCCAGCCAATCCAGTGTGGATGGAAAATGGAGCCTGGCTCACTGACGCTCAAAGACTTGGAGCTCTTTGCTTGATGCTGGAACATCGGTTCTATGGAAAAAGTCACCCTACAAGGTATGTTTTATTCTTATTTAAGCCCATCTTATCTTGAGTGTGTTCTGCAGATGTTTCATTAGAAGACTAACAGGTGCTTTAAACTACTTATTCTTTTCTAGTTTAAACCTAACTTTATTCACCACAGGTTTTTCTGTAGTAGTTGCTGACAGCACTAAAGAGTTAATGTCATTTAAAACATATATTTTATTCATGTTCCGGTGTTCTAAACTGCATCAAGTTGACAGAGAATTGTAGATCTGTCAAGGAAGTTGGCTTAATATCCAAATAATAAAATGAAAGGGAGTTACAATTCTAAAATGAAACTATTGCTTAAGTTTATGGATTTAAGAAAATGTCATTCTATGTCATGTTTATTAATTGCAAGCAGAAGTTGTAGAGACATCACTTACCTCAAAGCAGCTTCAAATATTTTTCATTGTCTTCTTGCTTCCCATTTTTCAGTTTTGTGTCGGGTTAAAGCTGAAAACTTAAAAGCTAGAACTGGCTCTGGTGAAATTGTTTCATTTAGTGAATTTAACATTTTAATAAATGCAGAGAGATTCTTGATTGGATCACATGTGTAGTCTGCTGCCAAAAACTCCTTCAGTTTGATTTGAACAGCAGATGAAACTCTTCCACTAGATGGAGCCCTTTTTCCAACAAAAAAAATCACATTGTATGCATGAATATATTGCATTCAACAATTTTTCTTGCTAATGATAGAAGTTAAATGCTACTTTCTTCCTGTTTTCATTTAGTGACCTGAGCACTGACAACCTGCAGTTCCTGAGCAGTCGTCAGGCCCTGGCAGACCTGGCTCACTTCCGGACCAAGATAGCAAAGGCTCGAGGACTGACCAAAAGGAAGTGGGTGGCATTCGGTGGGTCGTACCCAGGTTCTCTCGCTGCATGGTTCAGGCTCAAGTACCCCCATCTGGTCCATGCTGCTGTTGCCACAAGTGCACCTGTTCTTGCTCAGGTCAACTTCCCAGGTACTAAGACATTTTACACGGTAGGTCACACATACAATGAATTATGTTGTTGATCATAGAACAAATGTATGTTTTTCACATTATACTGTATTGTGACAAAGCTTTGGATGTAGAAGTTATTTTTTTTTTTTTAGATATGGAATGATGCATTTCATCAAGACAGGATTGGCAGTTACAGAAGTTTAGGGCTGAGAATATTTGCTATTGACAGACATGATCCTACTTTTTTTTTCATAGATTCTGCTTTTTTTTTTCATTGAATGGTTTTGTGGAAGGGAGTTGAGGATATATATATATATATATATATATATATATATATATATATAAGTACAAATATTTTGCAATTTAAGAAACTGTATAAAACATTTTTTTTTTCTAAATACACTAGGGAGGGGTGATAATGAAGCACTGGTTGATAGTAATGTTTGTCACGGCACTTGTGAATAATTACTTAACCACAAGTGTTAATCTAAGGGAAATTGGGAAAGGACTGGATAAGCATTGTTTCATCCTATTCCATTTGGAACATAATTTCTTTTGTAAATGAGTTTCTTTCTTACTCATTAGGATTATTTATGGACAGTTAAAACAGTGAGAACTATATATGTTTTATGGAATAGTTATGTTTAATGTCTATTATGGCTCGTTTTTGACATGATTGCCAACATATTTTCTGCTGTATTGTTTATTTTATTTTCTTTAAATGTTTGATATAAAATTTATTTTAAAAAAAAAAGTTTTATGTGTAGTTTTTTGGGTGATGATGGTTAAATGTGAAACTGTAAATACAGGATTAAAATGAAACCTATCAAGAAACACAGCAAAAATACCACATGAATGGATTTAGATTAAAATAAAGTTTCAAACAAGTTGTTGGAAAAAGCATCTTGCATGTAATTGATTTCCCCTGTTATGTTCCTTTTGTATGCTACAGTGTCGCCATATGCATAGAACACATCAAGCATTAAATGGGATTTTGCTACTAAGACATTTCTCTCCAATTTTGCTCCGTGTCTTGGAAGCAAAAATCCCAGACAGATCAAAGATGAGAAAGGGTTTATACACAGATCGACTGTGTCTGTGTTGTGTTTGGCTCAGCCTGTTGTTTTCCTCCGGAAGACTGCAGGCTGGAATCAGGGTCACAGTGGCTTTGAACATGGACCTGTGCTGTTCCACCCACACATTTGCACTATCTTGAAGACACTATCACACACATTCAGAGCCCACTCCCTTTGACTTTGAAAAAACATCAGAAACAAAACACACACACAGAGAATAGCATTTACGGTGTTTTTTTTAAATGAGATATCTTTTTTTTTTTTCCCTCTGGTGTATGGCAACATAGTTAATTATTATTTCCCAAAACAGATCTGCAGTTGGTCAGCACTGTCACTGGTTAACATGGTTGGCTTTTACTGCAGGTGCAAATTGTCAAAGGTTTTGTATTGTGGACTTTTTCTTCAGAGTGGCTGCTTTTCAAAATTAAATTACTCAGAAAACCAATTGATTCATATGCATCATCTTATTTTCACAAATACACAAAAGTTTTATTAAATGTAAATATTGCAGGTTGCAAATGGACCTTGATTCTCATGCTGTTTTGAAGATGAACCAGTGCTTTGATGGCGCCTCCAATAAGCTCTGTGTGTTTCAGCAGCATTTTTGTGTATTATTGTGGTCTTTTTATAGCAGCTCAGGTTTAAGTGACCACTCCTCCCTTTGTCTCCATGTTTTGCCAGAGTACTTGGAGGTTGTGAGGCATTCACTTGCTTCAGAGAATGCTGAGTGCCCCCTGTTGGTGAAGAAAGCTTCAGATGCCCTTATTGATCGTCTGAAAGATCCACAGACATATGACAACATCACCAAAGACTTCAAGTACAGTACCATCATTTTCTTTCTGGCCTAGTGACTTCAGCTGACTAACAATGCAGGGACAGGGGTGGCCCACGGAGGCAAGAGAGGCAAAAGACTGCAGAGTTCCACTCACTGATTATGTCAGAAAAGCTTCATTATTTTAACCCTTTAATGACTACCATCGTAACAGGCCGCCTAGGTTTCTTTATGTGGTTTGTGCTATAATGGTATCAGAAAATGTGTTATCTGCAGAGGTGGTCAAAGTACTCACATTCTGTACTTAAGTAGAAGTACAGCTACTTGTGTAAAAAAAAATACTCTGGTAAAAGTAGAAGCACTGATTCAACTCCTTTTACTGAAGTAAAAGTAAAAAAAATAAATAAAAACAACTTCTCAATTGTAATAAAGTATGAAAGTAAAAAGTAAAACTGTATTTATTTATTCTTTTTTTTTTTTCCATGAATGCAATAATACTTTGTCAACCAGGAAAAATCTAAACCGTTACAAAAGTATCCAAAAAATAAGGCCTTTAAAAGTGAGTTACTGTGTTAATAATGTGTTTGATTGAGTCACAATACTTTGTTTTGTGGATATGGGCAGAAAATTTGGGAAAATTGTGGGGGAGGGGGTCACAATTGAGATAAAAACTCATCATGAAATTAAAAAAGGTTAGAAATATGGGATAAAAATGCATAATTTTAAGAGAAAAAGTCAAAATTGTGAGATAAAAAGTCAAAATTATGAGGGGAAATGTCAAAATTGTGAGATAATAGTCCTATAACTATAATGTATAAAGACACAGATTTTGTTTCCAGAAAAATAAATATTTAAGTACAGTACAGATACCTAAAAAAAATCTCCTTAAGTACAGTAATGAAGTACTTTTACTTTACCTCTAGTTATTTGCCAGTTCCTTTAAACCATTTTTCAGGAAGAACCTCACTTTCAATATATGCTAATTAATATTATCATATGTAATAAATGTTTAAAATGATATATTGTAATAAGAAAATGAAATACACTTGATTTTTTAAATTAGATTTACTATGAAAAACAACTGCAAATGTTCATAATTAAATTTTTATCAGAATATAGAAATAGACTTTCAACTATTTTACATGTGCTCCAACATTTTTGTTTGTCTAGATCATTCTGCGTCCATGTTCCAGCTTCTTATTTTTAGTCATTTCTAGTCATTCATCAATGAACTGTATAAACCAGAAAAATGCAGATAAACAGGGAAAAAAATAATAATAAAAAACAGATATATGTATGTTTATACAGTATGTATGTATATATATATATATATATATATATATATATATATATATATATATATTAAAAATGAAATTAAATATGCATGCCAGGTCTTAGGAGGTTAAGACATGTCAAGTTGTTGATGTTATTCACATTTTGAGGGAAACATTCTAAACATCATTTAGACCCTTTTCACTGTTATTATTTTACTGGTCTGGCCCTTTTCAGATCATATTAGGCTGAATGTGGAACCGAGTTAAAATGAGTTTGACACCCCTGTTATACAGTATTTGAGAGGATCAGTGCGATCAGTAAAGGTCGTCTTGAGCCTAACTTTTGTTGGTTCCCATTATGGCTTCATCATCCCTCCTTCAGGGCTTCCTGGGCTGGATCTACAACTCAGGAATGTGGGCACTGCTCCTGATACCTCAGACTGGTGTTTTTGAAGTGAAGAGTATCAAAATTAAGAGTAACAGCCAGTCCATGTCATCTCACGCTTAAAGGATAGATGTACTAAAAATCTATCGTATCGTTATTACTCCGCCAAAGGAACAGTTGAGTTGTTTTTGCCGGTGTTTCAGTCTGTTTTTCTGTCTCTCTTTTAGCAAAATAATTCAAAAACTTATGGACAGATTTGGTTGAAATATTCAGGAAAAGTTGCTTCTGGCTCAAGGAATAGATTATTGAATTTTGGTGGTGATGGGTGGAGGTATGTGGGGAGCAGAAGTGAAAGTGAAAACTATCGGTCATTTACGGTGAACAGATCTGCCTTGGTGGAGTCTGCACTCTCTCAGAGCTTTTCTAGTTAGAACTCTGTCACTACTGTTATTCTGAGAAGGGGGGGAAAAAAATCTGTGTTTTGCAAGTTAGTATTTCTTAAAATGTATCAGGACACCAAGCACAGAATACTGTAACGGTGCTTTTATCTGTCATGTGATGGAACATTTGTAGGAAACATGCAGTGATATTAAATTGTCTAAATCCCCACAGTGTAACACCATATAAAAAAAGACATAAATCTTTTGTCAAATCTTTCCATTTTCAGCACCTAGTTTGTGCCCTCGGAGGTTGTTTTTCCTTCTCATGGAGAGGTGGACTGTGACAAAGGTGACTGTGACAAAGGAGGAGGAGCAGAGAATGCAGACTGGAATAGTCACCCAGTGGCAGAATAATTCCAGGAGAGACTGTCCTTTGAACAAGATTAAATGAGCATTATTCTAGTAGTTAAACTGACATTTTTAATCATGCATAATGGTACCAGTATTTAGCTACCTGCTAAATGCTCTTTAAAAGACATTCTATGGTCGATCTTTACAATCAAAGGGTGTTATGAGTGGATGATACTTGGGACGTCATATACAGTAGTGGTTTTTGGATACCCCGTGCATTTGTGATGTATTGTTTTAAGAATCAGTCATTGAACTCTACCAAGTTTTGTTCCATTTTCCAAACTCACATGCTCGCTTCTACATGTGTACTGTTCTATCAAGGTCAAAACTGTATGAATTTAGTTTTGTTGGGTGTTTTTGTTTCTTTTTTGATTTTATAAGTACGTAACAAAATAAGACAAACAAACAAATAAAAAACCTACCACAAAAGAATACAATAAGTGCTGTGCAATACTTATATATAATAAAAAGTAAATTAATAGAAGACAGGTAAATAAAATAATATAAAGACACAAACACATACATGAATGAATATATATATATATATATATATATATATATATATATATATATATATATATATATATATATATATATCTTCCAGGAATAGATGAGGGGTCAGAGTCTTTGTAAAAAGGAATGTAAAGGTTCCCAGATCCTGCTAAATTTGTCCAACCGCTGGTTAAGGTCATGAGTGCGTTTCTCTAAAGGAATAAGAGCAGAAATCTGGGATATCCACATGTCGACTGTAGGAACCTGAGGAGAAAACCACTGTATCAAGATGCATTTTTTTTAGACAAAAATAGGTTTTTTTTTTCTTAACAAAAAAATAATTAGTTTGTGTCTGTCTAATGCAGCCACACCTTCTGTAGCAAAAAAAATATGTTTATGCAAATATTTAATAATATTTGAGATTCTGTCACATGTTCAATGTTTTTCCACTATTGTGTGTATATATATATATATATATATATATATATATATATATATATATATATATATATATATATATATATATATATATATCTTATATGTAAATGGATTCAACCTAAAAAATAGATTAAAGATAGTTTTTGTTGTCGTATCACCACACAATGTAAGTGTTCTTAATGCTCAACAGGAGCATGACCTGTATCTGAAATATTTGTGGACATAGTTGCATAGTTGTTTGTTAGCTTAAAGGAACTATTCTCAACCAAAACCATTAAAACCTAGCATGCTGCAGCACAATTAAATTTTTACATATTATTTAACTCCATTTTACTGTTGTTCTCTGTTTCAACATTGTACGCATGACATTATTATGGGTCATTTCTGGTGGTATTCAGCATATTTTAGGTTAATATATTAACTGGAAGGTCAGTAAACAAGATGACTAAGCAGGTTGAAATGGTCTTTACATAGGTGTGGTCAGACTGAAAGCATAAATGTCACAGCCTTGTGTTTGTGTTTACACTGTCCTGACTCTTGACCACTTTTGACATCTTTTATTTTAGCTCTTTGCAAATCATGGCGGTCCGTTGATACAGACATGTCCTCATACAGGCACGCAAGGTCACAAGGTTGTTTCAGCAACTTGTCCATTGGCCAAACCACAGTGCCTCTGAGAATACAGCACGTGCGTCATGATTTCATCAGAGACACGAGTTGTTTCTAAAATCAGTCTGTTCATCATCAACACACACCAACACTGAGGGTCTGAATGACTAATCTGTGGATAAAACCAGTCTGTTAAACGTAGCCTGTATGTGTACACCCACTCAGTTTATGTCATGCTACACCTTATTATTTCATTATTTCTGTCTACTTGACCAATGACGCCCATCTTCATGTGTTTAGACTTTGAATGAAGCAGTGGAAATTTTTTTTTTTTTTTCCCATCATTATCTTTGGTTGAAAGGAATGGCTTTTTATCTGTGTTTTGAGAGATGATTCAGAAAGAAAATCACATTTTCTTTTTTTTTTTTTTTTATTACACCTCTGCATTCCTTACTCCTCCATGGTGGTCATCAGCCTGTTAATGCATGCTGTAAACATTTAGTCAGTAGCAGTTTTGTGTTGTTGTTTTTAGTTAAGTGTAATGCTTTCTGGGGATTTTTGATGTGGGAAAAGAAGGTTGCTATCTCTGACTCAATGTCCATTATGTCCACCCTCCTTTTTTGTCCAGTTGAACTCTAACACAACCTCTCTTTTCTGTTTTTGTCTCTTCTTTCCCTTTAGTTTGTGTTCCAAACTGCAGATCAAAGAACAAAGGGACTCTGCCTTCTTCCTGGAAACACTGGCTGGCAACTTCATGGATGTAGTCCAGTATAACGAAGGCAACAGGGAATTTGAGGTAGGAACGAAATAGCAGCAACATTACTAATGCTGATGTTATGATTCTTGATATTTTGTACTGGAGCTAGTCTGTTACTTGTTTTTTGTTTTTGTTTTTTCCAACAAAATATGTGTTCTTTATTAAAGCTCTCACTAACACAAAAAACTAAATTTATGAAACTGATTGATGTCGTCGGTCGGCCATATTATATTGCCTGGGAGTTGATATAAGTGTCAGTGTGAATGTGTGATTGAATGAATAATGAATCAATAATGTAAACAGATTTGGTTGCCTTAAAAAGTGAAACGGAAATAAAATGTGTTATTATTATTATTATTATTATTTGGTATCAATAACCTTGAGGAATTGCACAATAATGAAACAATTTCATTGAATGAACTGATATTGTAATAAATATAGTTTGTTGAAAGGCATCATTCCACTGAAAACTACTTTTCCACTCTTCTTTTGGAACCTGATGGGTCACCCCAAGTTAGGACATTAACGACTTCAGTTTTTTTCTAGTCGACTTATCTGTCGTTAAAGTCGAGTTGTGTCGACTGGGTCATGATGACGTCATCATATTGTCAGCAGAGAAACAACAGACACGTTAAAAAAACAAAACAAAAAACATGTGTCTGTCCAGTAATGAGCAACTTGTATTAAAGTTCAGTGCAACATAACAACGTCCACTGACACAAACGGCACTTTAACTGCAACAAAATAAAGGCTAACGTTAGCAAAGAGTTTTCTGTTAAATGTAACTGAACATCAGTAGGTGAACATATGTCTGCATTTGATCTGAACCCACGGCTCTAACACTGGACTGTCCTCACGTCTGTCACACGTCCTCACTTTTTATATTACGTGTAATAAGTTTAAGGCCAACAAGAGGAACACAACACTGTCCATATCATGTGTTTGGGGGAAAAAAGAGCGTGTTGTCTTAATACAGCGCTACTTATCACACAGGTTAGCTAGCAAATGCTGCTCGTATCACTCAGGTTAACAGATACCTCTTCAGATGGCTGCGCTGTTTTTTTTTTTTCATCTAAACTGGAGTATTTCCACACATGTGATGTGTGTTTTGTTAGCCCACCACAACTGTCTTACCTGCAGGTGTCTTGTTTAAGTCATCTCTGTGTTTGTGGGCGAGCAAGAGAGAAAGGAGGCAGGGTGAGAAAGAATAACATGCGACTTGTCGACTCCTCCAAATTTAAGTCGACTTGTGCTACGAAAGTCGACATGTCGACTAGTCGACATTTTAGTTAATGCCCTACCCCAAGTTACCAACACATGCTATGTTTGCTGCGTGGTGTGTCCCCTCCACTGGCTGTATTTACCATTCATAGAAAACAACGCAGAGAAATGAGCGACTCCAAAAAGTCTGCCTACTACACGTCACAAGGGCATTGGCGTCACCCCACGTGGGGTGAAGTCCATCCCCCATTGCAGCGAATCTGAAGTAGCATTAGCATTAGCATGTACAAGAGAAGACAACGCCACAGTTACAGCAAAAACTTGAAAAAAATGGCAGAGCAAACTGGTTCATGTGCTCTCTGTGGAAATAAAGCGATAACACGAAACCTAGCTGGATGCTACTTTGGGATGGTAAACACACACAGAGCAAGAGAGGAGGGGGGTGTGTTCCTTCACACATTCTGAGCCAATCAGAGACGCCTCATCAATGCATCATGTGGAAGTACCAGTAAACTCTGTTGTTCGACCTCAAGTCATTTTTCTACTCTCTAAAAAATGCTTGAAACAAAGCAATCCAGACGTTTTTGTTTTGTTTTGTTTTTTTATAGAACCAACACACAATGTGTGTTGTGTCTGCTTCGACTGCTACCCCCGCGACCCGGCCCCGGATGAAGCGGTGGATAATGAATGAATGAACACACAATGTATTCAATAACAATGAAGAACACAGTACTATTAATGAAATAACCATGGAATGACTCCTTTAAAGATACCAACTTCATATTTCATGTATCACTGCAGACGTGCTATGCTCCTTCCAGTGATATAATGTTATTTTTATGGTAAACCCTGTCATACATGGGGTATATTCTTTTGAAATTCACAAGGGCACATTAATAAAATTAAAACGGTAATAGAAGAATATAAGAAATAGATTTTGAAAGATATGTTGTTCTGCAGTGTGGAGATGCATCTAGCTAAAATTGCAGTAAAGCATAGATGAACAGCAATTTTGGCAAACAGGTTACTTCATGAAAATGTCATGCCTCTATCATGCATAGTTTATAAGAAATTACCTTTTTCTTCCATCATGCCTTTATAGTTGTACCCCACTTTCAGTGCATTGGAATTTTGAAAACAAATGAAGATGTAAGGCTGAACTTTTGCATGATGTTTACCAGGAATAGTAACAGAATCTTTTGAAAATACTGACACGGAGAGTGTCAGTAGGGAATACATTAGCGGAAAAAAAAGTTTTTTGCTATTGTAAAGTTTCATACAATCTCAAATATTGTCATGGAATATCAAAATAAGAAAATATCTGAATATATGGAAGTCTTGTTTTTCTTTCAAAAGGTGTTGTTACATCAGACAGATGGTGATAAAAGGATTTCACTGTTTCTTGTTAGCATGAAAAAAACAAAATTCTTGACAGTTTCAACATGCCATGGCCTCAAGGTATTTCATTATCTCACTGATACATTCAATTTTAACCTTGACAGACCAGAACACATGCAGAAGTGATTGCGACATTGACTTAAGAGTGATTTTACATGTAATATATTAGATTTGTATGATGTCCACCAAACTTTTTTCCAACACTGTATTTTGAAAATGAATTACCCTAATGTTAACAGATGCAACAACAGCATGTTAACCGTGCACACAACCCAACATTGCTGTTATAACAGAAAGAAGCATCTCTGTGTTTAGTGAATGAACTACATTAAAGTGCATGTGTTCATTGTCACAGATAAGGAATGATGAGGATGATTCCTAATGATTTTGGTAGTAACCTGGCCTTCCCTATAGAGCCATAGTGAGGTTACCACATATTATGTCACCTCACCTGTAATGAAATATAGACATTTATGGTCTAAATGGGATGAGTACATTATCTTTGACCCAACGTTATTACCTGTCATATGTATTTAGTACCTACCAATGCACAGGTACAGAATTTTGGTACTGACTCCTGACTTTTCATCTATTGGATTCTCCCTTCAAAATCCACTATATTGTTAATAATTCCTTCATCTTAGTGACTCTGCTTTTAAATGGTTAATAGTATTTAGAATCTGATATAACTGCAAGCTAGGTGCATGTTAGCATATTTACATGACTACTGTAATTTAGATCTTTTACAATCTAAGCAGCACATTAAGAAGATCGGGTTTAATGTTTTGCTCAGTATAATTTACAAAACAAAAAATACAAAAGGGTCTTAGGGCTGACTGACTTTGAAATGTTGTCAGAAATTGAATGATTTCTGCACAGTTGACCTGAGACAGTAGAGATGGAGAGTAATGGGGGGGGGGGGGGGTTGTGCATCCTTTTTAGGTCATCAGTTGACCTAGTATTCTGTCTTGGTTGAGTGGAAACCAGCTATGATGTTTAGGAGGGTTACACTCAGCCCAGGAAAGTGAAACATAATAAACCCTGCATTGTCGAACAGTGAGAGGCCCAGAATACAGCCTTGGGGGTCTCCAAGGTTGTTTCTTAGTCTTGTTGATTTCTTACCTATTGCCACTGAAATCTGTTTTTTTTTTTTTTTTTTAGGCTTTGTGTAAGTGAAAAGGTTTTGGTTTGGTAGTTGGAAAAGGCCCAAAAATTGTGATTGTTCTCATCTATATTAACAAAAAATGAATGATAAAGCCGTCAAAAAGTACAATGATCATATTTTAAGGTCGATGGTTTCTCCACTTCGGCAAACATTTTCCTTTTTTTTTTTTCCCCCCTCGGTTGTTATCTGTAACATCTGCCACTTTCCTTATTCCCTTTTTCCCCAGTTACCCCTCTTATTCCCCCTACCCCTTTTTTTCAGGACATTCCCTCTCTGTCCCCCTCGGTGCCTTGAGGAGACGTGAGTCCGGTTACCAATAAGCTGATGTGAAAAAGTAACAAAAGACTCTTTAGTCTCTCTGGTTTCCTGTCCCCCCAAGCTAAAGAGACGCTTATAAAAGAACCAAGAGGAGCGGTGGGCCATAGAGTCCACAGCACTAGTGGACACACACTCAGCCAACAGCTGCCTCTCTGACACACGGGGTGGGTCTAGAACAAACTACCAGGTTTTAGGTACCACTGAGGAATTTGGGTAAGAACTAGGACCGAAGTGTAACTCAAGCAGAGAAGTCAGCGCAGTGGCTTCACAGTTGAGGGGTTATCAATGGGGTGCTTTATAAAATAGAAAAGGACATTATGTAACATTAAAGGAAAGCATGAGTTCTTTCTGCTCAAAGGGGATAGAAGACATGGGTCGTGTATAGTTAACAAGGCTTGCATTTAGTCACATTTAAACTTGTATCACTGGACCTAATGAGAAGATGGATCCCACAATTCTGTGATGTTGAGGGGCCGAATCATTCTACAGGGTGTCCCATAAGTCTCCATACATAAGACGCATAATACATTCCATACATATATTTCAGATAACCCAAAGAATGCATTTGAATAAAGAGCAATGAATTGAACTGGCAGTCATGTAGAGCATATTACATAAATAAAACTAGTTTATGTCAAGAAACATTTCTATTTCCTATGTTCAGAGACTTATGGGACACCCTGTATACACCTATGCATGGCTACATAAAATCCAATCAGTGTCTGCTTCCGAACCCGAATTCCTCTGTACGTTTCCAACCCAGAATTACTTAAAAAAAAAAAAATCCCATCATGGTTTTCCACTACAATGTCTGCTGTCTGAGTGTGTTTTATTGTATGCGTTTGCTTTCTGTTCTGTATTCCATGGAATCTTGATTGGCGCCTGTGGTGTTCAGACTGTTACTGCAGCTCTTCTGTTGGAGTAACCAAGACATTTTCTGTAAGGGATCAATAAAGTATATCTAATCTAATCTAATAAATCAGCCTGTCTAATTTTAGGGCTACTTTTTCAATCCAGCTTCTTCATTGTTCAGCAGCTTCCATCACATGGTATTTTTAATCTCATACAACATTGGTTGGGAGAGATTATTGTAATCTTTGTGTGTGTGTGTGTGTGTGTGTGTGTGTGTGCAGAGACATTATATAAATTACATGTGCATATACGTATAGCTAATGCACATCAGATGCAATGATCCGTTTGAGTAAAGGTCAAAGGTCAAGGTCATATTTAACAGAAAGGTCAAAATCACATAATTGGTTTTAATTCACGAATGGGTTGTCATAGAAATTTGAGATTGGCATAAAATAGGGGTGACATTAGGCATTCTTGTTCCCCCATGTTTTCACCTCACAGTCAGTAGGTGTCGCACCAGTACTTACTTGAATAGATATTGTTCTGATCTAATGTTTGGCTTGTTAAACAAAGAAATGAAGAACTTCCTAGTGTTGCAGTTATCAATTTTAACACTAATTATGCAACAGTAATGTTATGTAATGACTGGTAACCGCAGAATACAGATACACACCTTCCTTTGCCCCCCCCACTCCATCTAGTATTTTCAAGGTTTATATTTTTGTTCTTTTCGTGGTTTTCATTCTTATACTTTGTTTTTTTTTATACTCATATGAATCATTTCTTTGACCAGCTGTTGCTTTTTTTAGTTTTTTTTTCCCCTTCTTTTTGCCATTTAAACATTATTCAATCCTGTACTTTATGATCAGCTCCATTACGATTGCTCTACTAATATGCATTTATAGTCAAGTCTAATACATAGACACAACCAGAATGATCTTACTGTTTAAATGTCCTTGGCAGAAAGAAATTCAGGGTACAGGTGTAAAATGTGCAAAACAATGTTGTCCTTAGTCGATTGATGCCGGTGTGTCTGAAGCTCATTCAGACACTACATTGCTTTGTTTTCATTTGAGTCATCTTTTATCACCTCAGTGGAATGTGTAGAAAGAATAATGGGTAAGCTTAAGATGATAAGCTGAACTGTAAACAGCAAATAATGGTGTTAATCATTTTAAAATTCTTACTTTTTATACAAATACGCTCTGGTTGGAAATAAGGGAGAAACTCTTTTTAGTTGTACATAACGCCTGATGCACTGAGTATGCAACTAGAAAACTATTAGGTAATGATTTTTTTTTTTTTTTTTTACCTTCTTATCACTCCAGGGTGTGTTGGGAACCAACATTACCATCCACGTGCTGTGTAGTATGATGGGTGACACTTCACTGGGAGACCCCTATGATCGTTATGCTGCAGTGGCCCGTCTCATGATGAAAACATTCTTAATGAAATGTGTTGATCCCAGCTTCAGCAACTACTTCAGATACATGACTAATACATCCTGGGACAGTCCAGGTGCAACAGGAGGTGAGTATGAGTGTATTGTTGTCAGAAAACACGTCTGTGCACGTGTGAGTGTAGACATGGTGAATTTAGTGCTTTCTATTTTAATGTTCCACCATAATAGCTTTCTGCTGTGATGGAAAAGTCTGTTTTTATGGAACAAGGCTTTATGGGTTGGTTTTAGCTGGTATATTTTTGCTCTTGGGACAGAGGGTGACTGCCATCTGCACTTTGATGTAATGGGAAAATTATGGTCTGACACTTAATAATAAGGGCACATCAAATCCAACAGATACAAAAATGCCAGTTTGTCCACAATGAGAGGAGGCCTCTGGCCACAAGGCGGCTTGGGCAGTGATATTGCTATAATACACTAGTGCTACCCATTTTGAAAAGTCTATTTTAGGAAAACACTGCAATTATGTTATTTAGAATTATTTATATAGACAATTTAAGGGTAAGGTGAGCCTCTGTATGTGGTAAGAGTCTTAATTTAAGTTCTGACTCAGTTTAGAAACTGACAATATTTAACCCTTTGATACATGAATTGTGAGAACCTTAATCAAGATTTTTTTTCCTAAGTGTTTTTATTCCTCTTTAGGCATGGAAAAAGCAATGTGATTGAAATCTTTTTAATGAACCTATTTTTTTTTATGCAGTTACAAAAATGTCCACTCAGCTGGACAACATGTGTTTAAGCTTTGAAGTAAAGAAACTTGTATTTAAAACGCAATATCAGAACACTATGAAATAAAACCTTTTTAACCTCCGCCAAGGTAGACACCCCCCCCCCACAATCATTTCCAGATATTCTCATTACCAACCTACCCTGAAAATTTTCATCAAAATCCATTCATAAGTTTTTGTGTTATCTGTTACATAAATAAACCAACCAACGTCTGCAAAAGTAATAAACATATTAGTGCAGGTATTAAGAAGAGCCAAGTTTTAGTAAAGGTATGAACTGACTGATATGGAACTAAAACAAAAATAGCCTGCTGTTGGCCTGAAGGCCTTGTGTCCACCGTCACACAAATGACAAAAAAATATGTCAAAAAGAATGAGTCATCATCGAACTTCAACAACACCTTCATGAGAGGTATGAGTGGTGTGAATTTGGTGATTCTTCATCAAAGCTGTCAAAAGTTATTGAGAGTACAGTGTTCCCGAACGGATGGACAGACAAAAAGCATTTGTATGTCGTCCCCCCCCCAGGGTGACTGTGGACAAAAAAAAAACCCTGAATATACAAGAGAACAGCTGTAGAACAACTGTCCACTAGAGTGACCAGTGTGCATCAAAGGGTTAACAAAGGAAAGCAGCCTATTCTAAGACGACTATTTTTTTTTTAAACATTGTTGTGGCTTCTGTATGTTCCATAGTCCATACCGTACCCTGACCCAAGTACTTGACTCCATTTCCCAAACTCATTTTCATGAGTGGGAGGGCTGGTCACACTGAGACAGGAAGTGGTCTCTTAAAAAAAAAAAAGCCGCTGGGATGTATCTACATGAACTCTCCCAACCCACCTCTCTTTACTTGTGGGTTTCAGATGAACTTGTTCCTCTTATTTAGGGCTAAAAACTGAAAATGTGTCCTTTTTAATGGGAAAAGATGTGAAATCCACTATTAGCTTGACCTGCACTTTGATCACCAGCTTATTTTCTGTGAACTGATTAGTGATGTTTTGCAATAAAAAATGTTTTTATTGTGTTGTCAGGGAGACAGTGGGTCTACCAAACATGCACTGAATTTGGATTTTATCAGAGCACTGATTCTCCCAACCAGCCTTTTACTGGTTTTCCTCTTGAGTGAGTACATTGAACATCATGACTAGCAACCTGATTATTTTTTTGTTTTATTTGTACACCCTTTACCTTCTACAATTTACAATGATTATTTGCCTTCTTTCCTATTGTGTTTTGCTTTTCAGTATTATATCTAAATTTCATTGTCAATCTGTATTTTCCCTAATCCAGGTACCAGGTTAAACAGTGTGCAGACTTCTATAATGTCAGCGCTGAGGAAGTGGCAGAAGCCATTGTTCAGACGAACGAGTACTACGGTGCATATGACATCCACTCCTCCAGGATCGTTTTCCCTAATGGATCTATTGATCCCTGGCATGCACTGGGTATCACCCAGGACATCACACCTGATCTCCCTGCAGTTTTCATCAAGGGTAATAAAAATATACATAATGGTTGATCACACTTAAGTAGTTGGAAGCATGCTTATTCCTCCAGGTTAATGTTGTGAATGAACTAAAACAGGTTGTCATGGTTTAGTGTTACAGATGTCTTAATCCAGTGCTGGGTGTGTTGTTAAGCCCTTCTGCCATTGAAGACTTTACAGTGTATTTTCTACCTCTTTATTGGTAACAAAGCACTTAGCAACGTCAAATTACAATAGCTAAATGGTGTACTTAGTAATTGAGAGGAAGTTGTTTTACTGTTTCCTGCACCACCTGAGCCAAATTAATGTAAAATCAACATAAGCAGCATCAGAAGTAACTAAATTACTTGACTGTTAATGATTGTAGCTGGTCCTTAATTAAAGTTAACCAGTTTTATTGTTTAGTTATTGGAAGAGTTTTTTTTTTTTTTTTTGGGGGGGGGGGGGGTTAATTTGAAATTATGTGTGTGCATGTTTTGTTTTGTTTTAATAAAATAAATGAGTCTGGAAGGATCCTTATATCCCACAAAAAAAGTTATGGATAAAACTTTAGTCCAAGTATATTAAGTGTTGTTGGCACAAATAAAGGTCAAAAGCAATGTGGGGGGGAAAAAAAAACTTTTAACAGGGGAAAACATAACGTGCCTGCACTTGAAAACCCTCGGCCTTCAATCCTTGCCAAATTTTTTTGCATTGATGGACGGAAGGATGACGAACTAATAACCTGCGGTGGGGGTTGAGGGCAAAAATTAAGCTCAACCACCTTAGCCCTCTGACAACCCTGGATAATTTTGGTCATTAATTCACATCAAGAGTTGATTTATTATAAAGGATGAACATATTTTGGCTGAAATATATTAGCATCCATATTTAACTGTTTAGAATGAATTCTTGAGGTTTACCTGGTGTTGATTTTACAATGTTGATTTAATATATTTATATGATGATGATGTCAAAATTCAAGAATTCATCCCTCCTTTACTCCAGAGGCCAATTACATAGGCCAGTGTAGTCTATGTCAAGTGCCCTCTATATGGCATACCTACTTTATACTTCATACTTACTACATACTTTTATCGTAAAACTACATTTCTCCCTATCCATGTAAAATCTGTTTCATGTTAGTCTGACACTAAACTTAATTTCTCATCACCTTAATGCCAAGTAACTGTTTTAGCATAGAACAATGTGTTACTTGTTTGACTCCAAATTTTATTTGGTGGATAATTGTAACATAGAAATTTTGTGCTGTACCATTTTCCCTCGTCATACCCTTAATGCATCCCTTTGTCTCTGCTCCAGGGACGTCCCACTGTGCCAACATGTATCCTGCCAGAAGCCAAGATCCTCTGCAGCTGGAAATGGCCCGAGGACACATCTCCACACTCCTTCAGCAGTGGTTGAAGCAGGACTGAACAACTGAATGTGCTGGTTGTTGGCTTTGCAAAACAACCTAATTTTGGTCAAATTATTGACACTGGGATGTGGCTGCTTATTTTACTACAGTGTTTATCGCTTTAAAAGGCACTTTACAGAAATATTGGTTGAATCCAAGATGATCATATTGAGTTGATGATTAAAGATGTTTTTTAACCCAAGTATTTTTATTTCACTTATTTGCATTAGAAGTACAGAAATTATACATCCTATTTTAGTTATGGGTTGGTTAAACTGGTCATAAATTAAAATTTGAACTGATTTTTGGCTGGGAAGAAACTTAAAGAGAAAAATAATATTTTAAATTACTTTAATATGTATGGTTTAGCTTCTAAACCTAATGAGATGAATTTCTGAATCTTGCCTGTAACACTATTCAAGCCCAAGTGTATGAAACTGCAAATTTATCAGCATAACCTTCTCTTTTGTGAAAAAAATCTAATCAACATTAGTCTTTTGTTATGTGCTATTGACCAATTTTAACTGTGTACATAACACTTTGGGGTCCAACTCTTGAGAAATGCACTCAATATTAACAAATTATCATTTCAATACTTGCTGGAAAGGAGAGAAGCTTTAAAAAAAAAACACGCTAGAAGCCACAGTAACTGTAGAGTTCATTGAGCCTCCCCATACTGTTGGGGTGTTGATTACAAAGCACTTAAAATCATGTTTAAACGAGTAGCATTAAACAAAACTCAATTTTGCTATGAAGCAGTGTCCATTGTTCACTACATTTGCATGGAATATGTGTTGCACAAACATGCACACATCTGGCCTTGTTCTGCACAGGTTTAGTCTTGTTTATTGATAAGACTGCAGCCCAACTAAAACGCTGTTTTGGCTGCTGAACAAGAGCATGATAGTATCTCTAAGCAGAAGTACTTTTACAAAATATGCAAAGTTCTCTGTAAAGTGAAATGCTCTGTCGTATGAGTTTCCCTTGAAAGTTTGGTATTCACTCAAAAAACATGTATTTTCAAATATGACTGTTGCATCTTTATCTCCCTCATTTCCTGTAATTGCTTGACTGGTGCTCTCTAATGACGGCATGAAATGCCAAAAAAGTAATTGGAAAAAGGGATGTGCCCTTGAAATGATTATAGTAAACAGCTGTGTATCTCTTCCAACCTCACACACACACACACACACAGAGCCTTCCTAGTTCTCCAACAGTGTTTATTTTCACAACAGTCTCATCTCTGCATCCCAGCTGCAGGACAAGACCCCCACTTCTAACATAAACGGCACACCCACAAAACCACAGATAAAATCATGCCCTGTTTAAGGCTCATTCAGGTATTCCTGTTTGTGGTAAAGCCTATTGTCTAAATATATTATATCCTGCAAGGAGGTTTGCAGCCTTAGTTTATGGTCTGAGATTTAGGCTCCAAATGTCAAATATGTTATTATGACAATCACTATTTTGTTGAGATAAACTGTTACAATGGAGTTAGTTAGAATTGTCCATTCAGTCCCATTTAATCCCATGTAAATTAATCCCTCAACCATCTACTCTTTGGCACCACAAGGGCTGTAATTGAGCCACAGTCTCATGTCAGGTGTGTGCATGTGTCACCAACTAAATGTGTTACCTCAGGGGAAGGAGAAGCTGTAATAGGTTGTGGGAATGAGTATCAGTTATCAGCAAGCTGAACCAAATTCTTTTTCATGTGCATCACTTTTTCCTGGTTATAAAAAAAGGAGTGGGGCAAAATATGATGGGTGAAATACAACTTTCTAACACTAAGCAATTATAAACTTCAGCATGTGTTTTATGTTTGAATAAAAGATTTGTTTAAAAAACTAAAGTGTTTTAATCTAATCTCAATTTTTTGCTGTAGTTAAATATAATATGATTAAATCCAAGATGTTTCATGAAACCTGGAAAAGCGTAAGGCTTTGACATGTGAATAAATACTGTATTTTATGGATCTTCCCCAAACTGTAAATAATGTTACTTTTACGCACGTAAAATATATGACATATTGTACAAACATTAAAAAACATTGTTACACACTGCCATGAAAAATTCGTTTTCTGCTGCGTTAAGTTATCCATGTTGGTGAAAACACGACCGGATATGTACACGCAAAATAAAACAAAGCTTTAGCATGGTTACAGTAAAATAATACAATCTAAAGTTAAAAAAAAACAAAAAAAAAACAACAACGTTTCTTTAGTAAATATGTTATGTCTGCTTTTAAAAAATGTAGTCTATAAAAAAACCCAGTTTATTTTATTGTGAAAAGAAACCGGAAATGCATGTGCTATTTTTGGCACCATTCACTTACCGTGTTTTTGTCACTTCATGTTCGGCTGTTGGCTTTAAGGAGGCGGAGTTCAGTTCAATAAAGTCCTTTCTGAAACAACGTTAGAGTCAGTACACATCCAAATTTCACTGGATTCACAACTAGTATTTTGTCTTTCAGCCTACTCTGTGTGTTAACCGTGGTTTTCGGACGGCAGTGGCGGAAAACGGACGTTTCTCTGATCAGGTTATACAGTATTTCACCTGAGCTATACGGTTCAGTAACGTCACCCTGTGATAGGTAAGGACTGGTATATATGTATAAAACAAAATTCTGAATGTGTGCAGTTTACAAACATTTAATCTGAATGTAGTCTTTACACTTCATACTTAAGTTGCATAGTTGTACCTCACGTTCTTACCAAGTTGGCTTAAATTGATGTGACTTTATTTAATGACGAACTTGTTATCAGTGAAAACGAGTTTATTTTTACACTCGTATTGCTGCTCATGTTTTGGGTTTTCCATTAAAACACTACTTTGTCAATGCCATTTCTGTTCTCCACTTATACAGGGTATCCCTTAAGTCTCCATACATTGTAGACATAATGCACAGTGTTTTTAACATGTATTTCTTTATATTTCAGGTACCCTATAGAATACATTTGAATAAACATCAACGAATTGAAGTCACCTTGATGGCTGGTTCAGTGTTGTATAAATTAAAATGGCTTATTTTTTTCCCCCTAAATATGGAGACTTATGGGAAACCCTGTATATAATGACCCCACTGCCAGAGCTATTTTTGCATAATCTGTTCATTAATGCAAAACCATACATGGTTAACAGTGGAAAAACACCATGATAATTGTGATTTAGCCCCTGGCTAATACGTCAAGACATGCTGTATATGGACTACACAGTTCTGGTGTGTACTTTCAATCTGCTCCAGTGAGTGGGACGCATGCTGATTCATTTCTTGTAAAATATCCCAAAGTACAAAATTAAAGTGAAACAAAGGACCAGTTAGAGTGGCCTGGGTGTGGTTAAAGTGAAATATATAAACAGTATGAGTAACATTTAGTCAGACCCTGCAGTATATGAGAGGTTTCGTTGCCTTAGGATAAGCCAAGGTGTGATTATTGTGGTACACCATGAGTCAAATGAAAAGGACATTGAGCTCTTCTAGAAGTGTATTTATGGGTATAGTAATTTGCTTTAATTGAGAAACAGCCTTGCTTATTAGTGGCTATATATATATATATATATATATATATATATATATATATATATACACACACACACACAAACTAACAAATATGTGGTGATTTTTCCAATTTCTACTTGTAATAAGTTAAATATCTATAGGCTTTTATTTTATGAAAATATACACCACATTAGTCTTCAGTGAAAATGTTTAAGGGGTTACATCTCCTGTTCATAATCCTGTTTTCCCCCAGACTCCACAGAGGTGAAAATGAAGCACCTTCTCCTACTCTGCCTGTCTGCACTGCTGGTCCTGTGCAGTCATCAGGGTGTGCTGTCCCAAGCTCCTTCCTATGGGGAACGGGGATCTGATCTTGGCATACAGGTGTTTCAGCAAATAGTCCACTCCAGGCCTGCAGATAATGTGGTGCTCTCCCCCCATGGAGTGGCTTCTATTTTAGGCATGTTGCTGTCAGGAGCCCATGCTGAAACACGAAAGCAGATCCTCAATGCTCTGCGTTACAAAAAAAATGGTAGGAACCATTTATTTCAGTCGTACTTCAGAGCTGTCTGTTTTTCTGTGAGATATAATTAAAAATGTATTCAAACACTGAATATGTTCACTCTATACAGGACCTTACAAGATGCTGAGGAAGCTTCACAAAACCTTGACAGCTAAGTCTAACCAGGATGCAGTGATAATTGCCAATGCTATATTTAGTCAACAAGGTTTTCCCATAGAGAAAGTCTTTGTAGACACGAACAAGATGAATTTCCAGTGTGAGAGCAGGAGTATGGACTTTGGTGACCCCCATGCAGCAGCAGATGAAATCAACCAGTGGGTCAAGAATAACACCAAAGGTAAGAGATGCACATAAAGCTGCTGTGGGGGCAAGGTAAGATGACTATAATCACCTGCATTATGCTTTCATCTTTCTTTAGATGTTTGCAGTTACAAATCTTATACTATATACAGATGGATGGAATCTGTTTATGTAACAAATCTTTTGCAGTTTGGATTTTTCTGCCTTGATTTACTCCATAGTTAGTTTTCTGTGGCCTAAAATCAAAACTTCCTTAGTATTGCATCACATCATAACCTTTTCAACAGTATTCAAATGAAAACGAGCAAGATGGATGATGTTTTTTTTTTTTTTTATAAATATCAAACCTTGCCGCTGCATAATGTTCCCATCTTACATATTTATCCAGGTCACATCCCCAGCTTGATCAAAGCAGACATGCTGGACCCAGCTCTGACCCGCCTGGTTGCTGTCAACTCAATCTACTTCAAAGGCTTATGGAAGTCCCGCTTTCAGCCTGAAAACACCAAGATGAGGCAATTCACTGGAGGCAATGGAGATGTATATAAAGTTCCAATGATGTCCCAGCTATCAGTCTTCAAGATTGGTGAGCAGTGTTGTATAGGGAAGATATTTGCTAATAAGCAGAGCCTCTGAATATATGTCAACTTCATCAATTCTACATAATAGATTTTTTTTTTTTTTTTTTGGTTGAAATAGTTTTTCACTGCATGATTAAATCTTGGCAACAGGTATTATATATAGGGAGGGTTGGATCATGTTGTGCTGAATTATTAACTCTGTCCTATTACAGCTATCCGATATTGTTTAGTTAGTGTGAAATTAAATAGTGTGCTAGTTTGTTTCCTATATTTAGTCTGACAGAGTTGTCTTGGGAAGAGAGTTGGAGTCAAACTAAGGCCAAGCTTAGCTGTGAGGGACAGACATGTGTAATATCCTGCACTATGTTGACTTTGGTGTAGTCAGGTTTGATGTTCATAAATACTCAACAGTGAAATGAGAACATTGTATACAAGGTTCAAACAACCTCAGATCTTGGTGCCACCATTTTGTGAAGCAACATTTTATGAACACAATGAGATGTACATGTACTTGGCTTAATGACTTCATTACATAATGTTTTGTGCCTTTTAAATATCCTGCTGGAACATTAGAATGGACACCTGTGGTGTGAAGCTGGCACTGCTGTTTTATTTGGCCAGCTGTGACTTTACATCTTAAATTTAACAGCATTTTTGCCTTATTTATTTTGCTGCAAAAGTTCTTTAATACAAGTAAATCTGTTATAATTTATAAACTACATGTAAAGTACAATTTATATAATTGTAGATGAAAAGAGATGAGCCAAAACTCAAGAACAAGAGAGCATTTTGCTGTGTTTGTCTGTCCAGTAGGTATTTTTCTTGGAAAGAATCTGTTTGTATTCAGGAAATTATGGTTTTTCCTTTTGCAGGAATGTTTAGACTAAATAAAAATACAGAGCACTGATAGAGATCAGACTCTTACAGATGGGGAAAATCACAAACCTCCCTTTCAAAAACAATTCTCCAAATAAGGATAGTTTCATAGTCTCCAACATGCTCAGATGAAATGACAAGTATGTAATTCACTCATGTGATGGAGGAAAATTAGACTGTAATGGTTGAATATTGACCTATATGAGAAGGAAGTGACTGTGAGTCAAGCTCCTATCACTGGATGCTTTGGATTTATGAACTCTTAATCAGTCTTCTCCTTACAGGCATAGCCACCACACCTCAGGGCCTCAAATATAAGGTGATTGAACTGCCGTACCATGGCAACACAGTCAGTATGTTGATTGTCCTGCCCAGTGAAGAGGACACTCCTTTGTCTCGCGTTATCCCACACATAAGCACAGCCACTGTCCAAAGCTGGACAGAACTGTTGCATATGAAGAAAGTTCGCCTGCTAATTCCAAAGTAAGAAGCAGTACATGTATACATATGTGACTGAATGAGGCTCAGTGCACTTAAAAGATAATGCTATATATGTGTTTTTGCATTCTTAGGTTTACCGCTGATGCAGAAGTGGATTTGGAAGCCCCACTTTCAGCTCTAGGGATAAGAAACATATTCTCTCCTGACAAAGCTGATTTCAGACACCTGAGTGAGTAAAGCACATTCAGTTCATGCCCAAAAGTGGCGCAAAGTCTCATTGTTTTTACAACTGTCTATTTGGACATGAGCAAAGCTTGAAAATATGAAGGGACTGCTTGTTTACTGCTAGAATCACAAAGAAGCATGAAGTGTTTTTAGCTGTCCAATGTGAAAAACTGAATCATTCCTTTTGTCTATAATCGTCTCCCTGAGTTATGACAAAATTATTTTATAATGCAGTCCTCTAGCGCCATCATGTGTATTGTTAAAGGTTATTGAGCTGTCCCATACAGTTGCATTCTATGCACGCTAATTCTATTGCACTGCCACCATGTGGTGCCATAAAAATAGTTGATGGATGATAGGATTCTTAAGTAATGAATAAACTTGAATGATGCCAATATTATGAAATGTAGGCTTTTAAGTTTCTTTTTCCAATAATTTTCAGTAGATTCTTCCTTTTGTGTACATTTCTGTATTAAAATCCAGTGGCAGTAAGAATTAAAGTAGGCTTAATGTGCACAAAAAGAATGGAAGGTAAATCTTGATTACAGCACAGCCTTAAAAAGCAACTTTAGGTCATCTATGGTATCCAATTTTATTTATAGAGCCTTAGATCACAACGGCATCATCTCACAGGGCTTTACAGGGTTGATTGGAGAGAACAATCAATCACAGAAATAGATGAAGATATTGTTCGAGAAACAATTATGCATTATTCACTTATTTGAATGTTACAGAACACATTATTGGCTTAGTTTAAGGTTAAAATAATTTTTTAAAGTTAGAACACTCGTGTATATAAATCTATCTTGTCTTGGCTTTAGGGGTGGTGTGGCTCAGTTGATAAACTGGGTTGTCCAATGTGTGAAGGGTCAGCAGTTCAAATCCTGAATCCAACTGGACACATGTTGAAGTGTGCATAGACAAGACGTTAAACCCTAAATGCCTCCTAATAGGTCTGGCAGAAGCTACTCACTGGTGTATGAATATGAGTCTATGAAAAGCACTTTGAGCACCATAAAGGTGGAAAAGCGCTATACAAGTGCAGTCATTTGCTGTTCTTTTTATTCTGATACCAATGAAAAGATGATAAAAATAATTGCACAACACCTCCATTTATACACTACTCCAGTACAGCTTCTGTAGACATAAGCCAGTCAAGGCCTGATGCTTACACCATGTTGTCAGTGCTGGCACAGGTTTTGATGGTGATGCCTTGACATCGTTTTCATTCTTTGACCCTGGTGTGGTTTGACAAACTGTATTACCGCATAACTATCCCACTCAGAGATTTCTTCATCTTTTCTCCTTATGAATGGAAGAAGTTAAAGTCTTATTTTCTAATCTGTTTTCCCTCAATAATGCTTTTTTTTCAGGTGCTGAGCCTGTTTATGTATCCAAGGCACTTCAAAAATCCAAAATTATGGTGAACGAAGATGGAACTAAAGCATCAGCAGGAACTAGTGAGTGTTTGTCTTGTGTATTTTCAGTGAGACAGATTACCCGACCATAAAAATATAACTGGGAGTAATCCCATAATTGTGTAAATCGGTTCTAATGTGTTTATTGTTACTACTGAAACGTGATCATCTGAAAATACTGATTTAGATGTTTCAGTCAATTATCAGATTTCTTTCAGAGTATGTATGTACATAATGATGGTAGCTTGAAACTTCCTATTTTTGAATCTGTTCACATGACTAAAAGTTCAATGAAGTGATTGAATAATTGTAATAATTAGATCTAATGCATGTACATTACACTTAAGTGCAGTAGTCACAAAATCCTGGTTTAGACACTCCTTTTGATTATCAGATTTGTTTCTATGTTCATATATATATATATATATATATATATATATACACATATGTAGTGATGGTAGACTCGAACTTCCTGTTGTCTTCCACACACATTTGACTACATAATTTCCGCTCTTTGATTTTAATTGTTTACGCACGTGCAGGCGTAAAATAATACAATAAATCACATTAACCTTTATACATGCATGAGGACATTGGAGTAATGCGGAGAAAACCAATTATCTTAATCCAATTTCTCATAGTGTTCAAATGTTCTCTAATAAAGCATATCAGATTGTCCTGTTAAATAATATGACAACTCCAGCAGTCGGATGAACGGAGTGTTGGTGTACATGTAAACAAGTTAATTGTCTTCCACTCACTTTGACAGTCACTTCTCTTTTCTATAATTTATTTATTTTTTAAATTAGCAAGATGTAAAGGAACAGAATATATCCGCTTAATGGGTATTCATGCACAAAGGCAATGGTGTATTTGTTAGAAATCCAGGTGTTAAACCATTTTCTCATAATCTGATTGCTGCTGTTATTTGATGAAGCATATCAGATTATGGTGTTTATATGATCCTTTGAATAATGTGTTAACTCCAGTAATCGGATGATGATCCGTGTTAGTTTACATGTAAATACTCATTATTACAGCATGTAAAAAATCTGGTTAGTTCTCAGTAATGGGTGATAAAATGTTACTGTTGAATAACTTTAAGCATAACAATGATGCCAACTATCAATGATTTTGTGTTTTAGCTGCCATTTTGCTGGCTCGGTCTTCTCCTCCTTGGGTCATTGTGGACAGACCTTTCCTCTTCCTCATCCGACATAACCAAACGGGTACAGTTTGTCTCCTGGCTGAAGATCACTTCACTCACTATAACTAATTTTTCAGTAAATGGATTTGATATACTCAAAACACCTCTGTAGAATGGTTGAGTGACATTGTATCACAATTAATATGAACATTTTTAGCTTCAGCTGTACCACATTCACACACAGTGGTATAACATATTGGGATACACTTAAGATGTGATTTAATTTTTATTTAATTTTTTTTAAGTGAAAAATTTTCAACCAAAAAATCTGTTTAACGTTTATCTTCTAAATATTGTCATTGAAATGTTGCCTACCCCAATTTGTGCTTGACCATGTTGATGCTTTTTGTCTTAGGTACAATCCTCTTCATGGGTCAGATCAACCAGCCATGAGCTCATCATCCCTGTGGTAGCAGCACAGATATTGTTTATACATTACTGAGCATGAATACAGACTTAAACACTTTCCTATACACACACGCACACACACTTTGCTGTAGACTTGTGTACAATGTGGACATATTATGTTTGTCGTAAGTTACCTTTTTTTTCTGTAATGCATAACATGCTTTATAAAAATGTTTTGCAGACTAAATTGTTTGTCTATTTTAATTTTTATGTATGTACACTTTTATTTTATTATCTTTTTAAAACGATTTTGAATGTCAGATGTGTATTTTTTGAACTCTGGAGTAGGATAATCAGTTTATTTATCATGTGACTGTTTGAGTTTGAAGGTTCCCCAACTCCATGTCATGTCACTACAGTCTGTTAAGTTACACTTGAGTGATGTATACATTCCATCTGGAATACATTCAGCGACTTTGACATTTTTTCCTTACTTGGGGACTTTTGTTTTATCATACTTGCTTCATATTTGATCAATAAATACATATTTATAACATTACTGTGTTGGACTTTATGATGTTGTTGACTCTGGATGATTGCACTGGTCAAGAGGCTGCAACAACAATACAAACCAATTGGCCACAATGATATAAACACTATAAAACACCCTTGGGTAGAATAGACTGTGCACATTCATTATTAAGGAATCCATATCCAAGGAAATGTGTCCAGGAAGTTGTACTGAGTTTTGAATGTGGATCCAGGACTTCAGATGAGCAGGAGAAAACTGTTCTGTATGTACCTCAGGGACTTTATACAATGTCCATGTGGAAGAGTGAGATGGAGACAACAGGTTGCACAGATATCCCATATCTAACATTTACACAATATTTGCGCATTGTGAATGTCACTACAGTGACAGGTTTTTTTGCTGTTGCACAAATAGAATTTAATTTTGTGAACTGCAGACTACCCTTTTGTATGTAATTTTCTATGCTTAAGTTTAGTTTGTGTGTTTGAGTTATTCTGTAAATGAATGTTGCAGGAACTTTGCATGTAAAGATTTAATTACAACCACATGGTTGTAAGATGTGGTTTGACATTATATAACCACAATATTTCTGTTGTGGTTGAATATTCTGAGTCTTGCAAAAGTGAGAAATTTGAGGGGTTTTTTTTTGTCCTCTACTCAAAAGCACGTAAGATGGACACAAAAGGCTCTTGGGAATGGGGTTACTAGCATTTTGGGACAATTAAAACAAACAAGGACCCCTGTTAGTATTATAATAAAAGCTATAGTATTGAAGTAACTCCCCAACAGTAGTATAATGTATTGACAATCTGACATTTTGGTTTATGTTGCATACACTGTTCTACAAGTAAAATGCTTCCAGAATAAAACTAATGAAATGCTACCATGTGTATTACTGATAAAGAAAACTCAAGTCTTAAATGCTGGTTGACTGAAGTTTCCCAGGTAAATCTGGGATCAAAATGTGAAATTCTTAGAATTAACAAGAGAATATGGTTTACCCCAAAGAAATATTGGTCTCAGATCTATTTCAAAACGCTGTATGGACATTATGATCCGTTCATTTTACAGGTTCTTTCTCGTGGAATATTTACAAATGCATTTTATACATGTACATAAACCACCATATAGGTGGAATAACACACCATCATATATATTAAAAACATGAACTAACCAGCACTTCTCACTTGTCTGATTAATCATATTAAAGTATATAAGATTTTGCACATTTATTGTCTGAAACAGATACTTTGATATATTATTTTATTATTATTATTTATATTACTTAGATATATTGTAGAACAGTGATATTGGCTGCAGTCCAAAACTATGGTGCATTACACAGATGTGTCTCTTTTGCTCACTTAGGTGGATTTGGCCAGGTTCTGATCTTGGTATGTTCAAGGTTATTTGCGGAACTGGAGACAAAAATCAGGATTTGGATATCCAGTCATTTGGTGAAGGTTATTACGGTAATTCTTTATTCAAACACTCTCTGATGGATAGTTAGTTTGCCGCACTTTCAAGGACTTGTCGGAAATTTCAGTTTAAACATTGTGATCAAATATAAAACCAAGGTACAATATGTGCCCCTGCCTTATTTAAGGTATGAAAGAATAAACGCCCTGTAGAGGCGCCTTACTGTGGTATTTACGGTAATCCTGACAGCGGCTGTGGGTGTCAGCTGATCCTCCTCGACTGGCCAGTGAGGAGGAAAACCAGCTGAAGGAAAACACTGTTGTCTACTTAAAACCATGGCTGCGGAGATTCATTCGAGGCCCCAGACTGCAAGGCCGGTTCTTTTGAATAAGATTGAGGGACACTCGGACACTGTCAATGCGGCCGTTTTAATACCAAAAGAAGATGGGGTGATCACGGTCAGCGAGGACAGGTGAGTTTGCCAAACAAGCTAACGGGTCGCCCAACTGAAGTAGCTAGCGGGCTCGGTCTATTTACTGAGTATTACTCATTTTCATGATGCACGACTAGTTGGAGTACACTTTTTCTTTTTTTAAAATGTGGAAAAACTGCTCCATACTCTCCAGAATTATATTTTGGATTTACGTATTCTCTATGGAGGTCAGTTTAGAATAAAAATTGAGTAATATTGCTAACAAAATGAACACAATTTATCATGAAATAATCGTAAACAATAAGTATGCGTTACAGTGAACGATGAAAACATTTCGCTTTTGCTCTAAAACTGGTTTCAGTGACTGCATTTTGCTGTAATAATTCTAAGCCTTTGTTGTTTTATATTACTAGCTTAACTACCCAGCTACACCAGAGGCTAAACATTAGCTTAGTTCTTCAACTAAACAACAGAAAGCCTTCAAGTGCTCCTCGTAATCTTGTATTTGTTATTCGGCCATTTATTAAGCGCCTTTTGTTAGGAATTGCAGCAGCACAATGAAAAAAAATGAATTAATTTTCTATTTCTGTTAAAAGCGCAGTTACATTTTATTATCTTCCTAAAGTCACAAATAAATATGTGATTATTTGTCACAGCTGACACATATTGTCAATGAAAATAGATTTTTACGTCTGGCCGCGAACATCACGCGGTGGCAAGGTTGAGACAAGTATATATTCTTAATGATTTGCAGAATATATTAATTTGTACCATTAGTTGACAGCTATACCGTGTCCCAAAAGTTCGTTCTCTTTAGTGTACAATATTTCTACTTGTCTCAAAAACGGCATGTGCTCACCCATGAGCTGTATGCCTGTGATATATTTGTCTTGTCCCAGTGTGTTAGTTTCTTTCTGCAATAAAGCACATGTTATTTTGTCACGTTTTGGAATTGGTGTTATCATGGCCGAGACTAAACCTGGAAAGGCTACTTTTCAGATTTCCATAAACTTGTCAGGAGGTTGCCCTGTCCCTTGGTAGAAGTGTAGGGTTGGTACAGAAGTGGTGGCAAATACAAGAAAGGTGACCATCTTCACAACAAACCTTGTTCAGGACGTCCTTCTTCATTTGCTTCCCTGATGATGTATTTGGCTCATGAAGTGAGACAAGAAGGACATCCTGAATGAGGTTTGTTGTGAAGGTGATCACCTTTCTTGTATCTTTGCCATCACTTCTGTACCCACTCAAAGTACAGTTCTCCCAAGGGACTGAATGACCTCCTGGCAAGTTGTCCCTGCATTATGGAGGGCAATGGCTTGTGCATGAAGCTCAGAAAAAGTAGTCTTTCCAGATTTAGTCTTGGCCATGATAACACCAATTTCAAAACGTGACAGAAAATGACATGCTATACTGCAGAAAGAAACGAACACACTGGGACTAGACAAATATATCTTACAAACAAGCACGCAGCTCATGGATGAGTACATGTGAGCTGTTTTTGAATTTTGAATTGAATTTATTTTTCGAACATGTATAAAAATAAAATAAATTGTATATAACTATTGTACATACAATAGACAGAAAAAAAAGAGAGAAAAAAACCCCCCAAAATATTAAAATAAAGAGCAAGACATTACAAAACACCGCACATTGTTCGAAAAAAAGTTTGTTTTTGGAACAAACTAAAATGTTGTACACTAGGGAGAACACATTTTTGGGACATGGTATATAATCTACAGGGCATCATAGGTGGGTTTACTGTATTACAGCCTGTGTTATTCACATATAATCAGAGAAAAATGATAGAATGAACATAAACGCAACAATAGAAGATGAAAAGCTGCAATGGCTTGTCTGGGATCTTCCCCACGACAACAAAAATAATTGACAATTAAAGCTGCAAGCAGCATTGGATCGGGACCTCGACTTTACGCGTGGATTTCGTCCCATGCCATAACACGTTATAACCCTCATATCTAAAAATGAGCAAATTATACTCCATAATATGGCATTTTCATCAAAGTTTCAGTCAAAGCAGCTCCTGTGCTGGAGCCATTCACACAGAGTTGTGCCCTATATATGGAGGGAAGGGGGCGTGGCCGGAGCACTGCATGTATGTGTAGAGCAGGGTGAGAGTGTTAACCAATCAGCTTTCAGCTTTAGAGGGTGTGGCTGTATCCAGGCAGAAAGTCAGAGAGAGAAAGAAATAGGAGCAAAGTGTATGTCACATGTATAGGTGTACAGGAGTGGGAGCATATTAGCCAATCAGCTGTCAGTATTAGAGTACGTGCTGTTGCTGGGCAGAAAAGAAGAGTGGGAGAGGGCAAAAAGGAGCAAAGTATATGTCACACACACTGTGTTTATAAACATACATACACTCTGTGTACATGCCATACACTGTGTATATGCCATATGTGTAGGTCATTCCATGTATATGTGTGTATATAGGTTTGTTTATGTGCCCTGTGTCTGTATGAGAGAATTTGCCTGTCAATCATGTTAAAGCTCCTCCCACAGTCTGTTCAACTTCTCTTCATTGTCTGCACCTGTTAATGAAAGCTGCTCCGTTGCCCTGGTAACGGCCCCCACCTTTTTCCTCCTACATGAACGCACGCTGCAAAAGAGCCTCTCCCCCTGGACCCTGGCTTTCAAGCCTAATCTTACCTCCGAACTACTGCCATTTGTGAGAGAACCGTAAATTCTAGCTCAAAACCAAAATGATTGTGAGTGGCAGGAGGCTTTGAGGAACACGTAGATGTATTCATTTCACCTGTAGGATCAAAAATGACCAAGATTGGGCAGTTTTAAAAACACTAAAATTAGGCGAACATAAGATTTTCTTTGATCCAAATTAACATGGAAGTGAATGGAGGCTGAGACCAGACATCCCCCCAAACTACTGAGTCTCATTTAAATTTTAAATTAGCTGGATCTTCCAAACCTGGTTTATATTGTTCCTAGGTAGTATGACTACATTTCTGGAAAGTTTCATTCACTTGCCGTTTATGGTTTCTCATATTTTGCCATTTTCATCAAAGTTTCAGTCAAAGCTTCTCCTCTCCTGCACCTGCACCTTCACAGAACATTGTTCCAAATAAGGAGTTGTAGGGGGCGTGGCTAATTCCCCCATCAGCGAGTCTGAGTCCTGAAAAAATCTAAAATTTAGGAAAAGAAAACTAAAATTGTGATATCTCCCAAACCGTATATTGTATTTAGAAAATATTTGTTGTAGCAACTTCTGCTCTTTCTCGTGATTCTCACAATATGTCACATGTTGGGGAATATTTAATTTTATTTTTAAATTTTCGGCTATCGCAACTAACCGGGCCTGAGTAAAAAAAACTACAAGAGATACAAAAATGATTTTTACAACGTTTATGTTTCTCAGTTAGCTCTATACATTGGTACTATTTTTACATCTCTGCGACATAAGGTTTCGGAGGAGTAAATTTTTTACGATTTCCAAACAAGTCCAGATTGCGAACTTTCTGTAGTAGATAGACCATAAGTACCAGCATATGAATTTTTCGGGCATTTACAAGGAAACTTTTGGCGTTGGTTTCATGTCTCTACGCCAAGCGGTTCAGGTTTTAGATTTGGAAGCTTTTATTTTGTAAGGCAGATTGTGAACTTCCTGTCCAAGATAGATGGGTGGTATCAGCGTATAAAATGTCGGGCTGGATGAGACGCACGCTGGCGCGTGCGTCTCATCTTTCTGCGACATTCCTAAGGCTCGTTTGGGCCATTTTAGTGATTTTTCCGGAATTTTCCGTGCGTTCTTTTCTCAATAAAATTAATATTATGGGATGGAATCACATTTTTTCTTCATATTTATTGAAATTTGGCAGGCCCTTACGGGCCTGGCAAATTTCATTTAATTTCGTGCACGTTAAGGGGGTCATCTGCCAGTCTAAAGAGGCATAGAGCAGGAAAAGCGTTTTTGGCCAAAAATGTCGAAAAAACGCAAATATCCATTGCGATATCTCCCAAACCGTGCGTCAAATTTAAAATGTTTTGCGCTAGTTCACACCGGCTCAGTGTCCTGATCATTACGATATATCACATGTTTGGAAAAACTCAAATTTTAATTTTGAGTGTCGGCGGTCGCAAACGTCAGGGCTCGGAACGCAAAAACTACGAAAGTTTTTAAAAAGTTATATACAACTTTTTGGATTCACCAGTTCTTCTTTAATTTGGTACCATTTTTACGTCTCTGCGACAAACGCCCAATGAGGAGATAATTTTTGAGCGTTTCCATTCACGCTAGCAGATCGCGACCTTCGGTCGCGATCTGCGATCTCCAAATGTATTTTTTGCCTCAGGTAATGTTGGCCGCAACTTTTGCTGTTTTTTTCGTGTCTTTAAGGCGAACCTCTGAAAAGTTATTAACGTTCCAATTTTTCCTCTTTTTTGGTTGCTAGTTCGAAAATTATGGGATGTCGGGAGAATTTTTTTTCATTTTATCAAATTTTTCACCAGACTTGAGATGCGTGCCGAGATAGCTGAGTTTTCGAGCACGTTTAGGGGGTCAAAATCCAGTTTAAAGTGACGGAGACAAAATAATAATAATAATAATAATATAAAAACGAACGAAATACAATAGGGACTCGGCCCGCAGGGCCGAGTCCCTATGCGTTGCACACATAGTGTGCAAATGCATAGGGCCTCGACCCTGCGTGCTCGGTCCCTAATGATAAGTGACATGTCAAATAGCAATGATAAATAACAATTAAGTATTAAAAAAAATGCTCATTTAAAATTTGACAGCTTCCATAATACATGAATTAACAAAGGTTCAATTTAAGTACAAACATAACCAAGCGACATTAAAAAGCAATACTTGAAGAATGAAAGCAATACATTTTTTCCCCAACATTCTCTTCATTGAGTTTTCAAAATGCTTGCAATCACATACAGGAGTAAGATTGTTCTCATATTAAAAGGAATGCCAAGGGCAGCTAAATTGTTGTTCAGCATTTAAATCATTCTTCCTTACAAATCAAGCATTTATGCGATAACTTAGAGCAACACATAATTGAAAGTACAAATTGTATGAGAACAGGAAAGAAAACGAAACCAAAGAAAACCCAAACCAAAAATGAAATGACAACAATCAAAACAACAAATGTTTCTCTGTTATATAAAGGGTTAGCTCAAATTATTTGACTATTCTGCAAAGTTCAGAAATACAATCTCGAATGTATGATTCACACAGAATTAAGAAGACAAATATCAAAACAAAGGAAATTATTTAGGATACGGCAGAGGATCACTGATGACTTTGCCTCCTCTGCCCCACTCCCCGCACTCTTTAAATCAGAAGTCTCCATAAATTCCGTGAAAGGACCCCAAATGTTGTGAAATGCCAATAGTTTCCCCTTTATAATGTAAGTCATCTTCTCCATAAATAAAGTTATGGACATTTCCCAAATCCAGTTTGAGTTTTGGTTTACTGGTACTCCTCCGTGAGAGTGCTATGACTCTTTTTACAAGCAGTAAACGTAAGTCCAGGGCAGTGATTATATTTATAGATGCATGATGTCTATCAGGATTTAAACCTAGGATAAACAGTTTAGAACAAGAACAAGTTTTATACCTAATATAGTCTCCAAAGCTTGTTTAATCTCCAACCAGAACTGTTGAACTTTATTGCATTTCCACATACAATGGAGGAAGTCAGGGATTTTACAATTATACTCCTTGTTAAGCTTTACTGGCATCACATTACTCCTCATTAGTCAGTTATATTGAAGTACTTTGAGACATGTATTGGTAGTTCTTGTTGGTGCTGCAGCAGCACACGCTTCTTCTCAGTTCTCGCAGGGCAAATCTTCCTGTAACTCTTTCCTCAGGCATTAAGTTTGTGTAAAGAGGACTCAGAGGACCCCTCTGATAACATATTATGTAGTTTGGAAATAATTCCCTTTCCAAAGCAGTCAGTTTTCAATTCGATTTCCAAAACAGACTGAATTGTCTATTTTGGAAATGCATTTTAAATTAAAATCTTATCCATAAAATAATGAAAATGCAGTCAAATACAAAGAGCCAAAGGGAATTTCACTAAATATAAAATGTCGAATGTGGGTGAGACATCTCACTTGTTACTTTTATGCTTTTTTTCTAAGAAGCAATTTCAAATTCACTGTGTGACGTGAAAAAGAAACGTCCTCATTTACAAATAAAGGAACTTAGTGGGAAAGAAATGTGATAGTTTTGTTTTCATTTCTTTGCACAAGTACGGTAACATCAAAAGAGAAGTTATGGGTCAGTGGTGCAGCCAGACATCTAACACCCCTCTCTGCTGATGAAACAAGGTTGGCCTGGGGCTGACTAAGTACACCTGACTAGAAGGGATTCTAAACCGGATTGCAAACATAACTACAAGGAATATTTTTTTAACCCTTGTGCGGTCCTTCGTAAAAGGCACACTGGCTGTGTCCTACAATCGGGTCTTAAAAACCCAGATTCCAAAGTTCAGTTAGACTCATCACCCCACCCCCCAAGGATATATTACTGTTTTCAGTAGTAAGCAATGGCATCCTACAGTACGTATAAAAAGGTACATTTGTGAGCCACCGGGTCTCTTTGACCCGAAGGACCGCACAAGGGTTAATGAAATCTCAAAGTGTAAAAAAACAAAACAAGAAAACAACTTCTGTGAAATGGGTCTGTTTCATTTTCTTGAATTTGGGTAATACAGTGGACCAGACTTGAAGTTGCTAAATAGTTCTGAAGAACTTGAGGATTTGCCAAAAGAATTACAGTGTCTATAGTAGGTTTTTAATAATCTTTTCTATAATTGCCATATGGACTGTAATAAAGCACTCTGAGAGCGCAGACCTCCCCCCTTCGAATGAAAAGGGGTCCGCAAAGGAGGTATGAAATTCTAGCCCATTTGTTTGTTTGTCTGACTGTATGCAGGATTATGCAAAAAGTTCTGAATGGATTTTGCTAAAATTTTCAGAATGTGTTGTAGGGCTGCATGATTCTGGAAAAAATGTGCATCACGATTTTCTTGATTAAAATTTTGATTCTCTGCACGATTAAAAAAATAAAGAAATTACATTTTTATTCAACTCAAATCCCAAATTTGCATACTTGTAATTTGCATAACAACATATTTAACTATCATTTAACTATTGTTGAACTATTAATTTAACTGTTCATTAAGTGTAATATCATTATATATTGATAAATACATTATTATTATCAGTAAGCTTAGTTAATAATTATTGCTGTTTGGCTATATAATAACATTGAGTATGTTTATCTAATGTCTTGATCTTTTTTTATTTTATTTTATTTTTTTAATCCAACATGCTCTACCATGTAATAAATGGGGCCATGTCTTTAGTGATGTGGTAAGAGGCTGCTGGAGCTTGGTGGGTAGGGTGTCGCGTTGTGTATAGTGTCCATTATAGATGTCAGATTTTTTTTTTTTTTTTTGGACATGCATTTTCAGGGGTTTTGTTCGTACCGTTTCTTCATACTGGTTTTTGAGGTGACTAAACAGGTTGGTCGTATTGTCCTGCTTTGCTGCTACTGGAGCAGAACACATGTAATGTTGACATGTTAGCCTCACGTTAGCTGAGAAGCTAACTGAGCTAACAGCTGTTACGTTTCTGTCTGTGAGCACCCATTTTATTCGTGACTTAAATGATTCGGGACATTCTCAGCTTTCTAACGGTGTTTGACATGAATATATTTATCAAGGAATGGTGTTTCAGTTTTTAACTAAAGTATCTACCATTCCATTTCCAACTTCAAGACGACCGTTAGCGTTACAGCAGTGACAACACTGCGAAGCACAATAACAGCATTCCGTTTTTTTTCCGACCCACTTAACTAGAAAAAGCACTCTGAGAGCACAGACCTCCTCCAGGTTTTCATCCATTTTCCTCATGCAGACTTCATCTATCTCCTCACTCACTCATGTTGTGCTTCATCTTTCTATCTTACCTGCCACTGAATCACGTGACATGTACTTCATGATTGGTTTAGGAAGAAAGTCTGCTGCCATGCACAATCACATGATGCAGGTGCATTTATGATTGGTTGAGTTGGGATAGCAACAACAGTGGACTTTACAGAAGCAGAAGTGAAGCAAAATGAAGTGTTACGCGGCTCATGGTGGAAAAAAACAAACAGAAAAACCGTCTCATCAAAAAGTGAATCGTGTGAAGCGAGATCACATTTTTAACGATGTATCGTACAGCTCTAATGTGTTGGGAGCATCACGAGGAACAAATGATAACATTTTGGTGGTGATCCAGAATCTTTTCTGGATCACCACCAAAATGTTATCATCTTATCTTTATCTTTGAAATGTTTACATTGCCGTAAATGGATAATAAATTTCAAAGTGATCCAGGATCTCTTCTGGATCACCACCAAAATTTAATCCTTTGTTCCTTGTGATATTCCCAACACATCCTGAATTTTATCAAAATCCATTCAGAACTTTTTGCATAATCCTGTTGACATTCAGACAGACAGACAGACAGACCAACAAACGGACTCAAATGTAATACCTCCTTGGCAGAGGTAATACAACTGGATATCATTAAAACTGACAATACAGACCTGTTATAAGCCAGATAAAAAACATACAAGGGACAATGAGTAACAATTATTTTCAGACTATATTAAAACAAGACAGTCAGAGACAGCAGACAAGGTATGATATGGCGTCATGTGATGTCAAAACGTGACGTGATCGAGCCATAGGTCTTGACCCATCTGATGTCCGAAGGTGACAATGTGAATGCAAAATATCGCAAGATTCTATCTTGTCTGAATCCTGAGATATTACCACTGATGTGTTTTAGCTGTTGACTTTTAGTGTGACCTTGACCTTTGACCTTCATTGCTCAAAATCTAGTTGGTTCTTCCTTGACCCATTATCTATCATATCTGAAAGTTTCATCAAAATCCATTCCGAACTGCTGAAAGTCAAACAGACAGATAAACAAAAGGACCCAAATTTAATACCTCCTTGGTGGAGGTAATAAACCAGGCCCACAAATTAAAATAAAGGACTTATTCAAAACAGAAAGAGCAGGAATGAAGCTGTTTCTGTAGCGAGTGATCCTGGATTGACCGACTCAAACACATAGCACTAGGTGTGTTCACTATACACTTTTCAGGGCTGTTGTACAGGGTGATGTATTGTGTGTAGCTATATTAGTAGATTAGTAGTCTGGGTCATAATTGTTTTCTATCTGACTGCAAGTTCACAAATGCTTAATGTCCAATGGCAGTAGATTGGCATTCATAACCGAGCAGACAACAGAGTGACGGTGAGTAAATATGGTACTGGAGGCTTCTTAGAATTTGACATTTTGCCATTTTTCATCAGAACCATTCGAGTGTGGCTGAAACGAGACAGTGGTCAGTACTGGCCAAGCATCTACCACACAGTTTCCTGTAAGTAAGACTGCAGTACTTAAATGACTAAAATGATTATGAAAATGTGTGTGTATGATGTTGGTTGTTCAGCATTTTGATGCAACACCCCATGCATTTTTATTTTTTTAATAGTTTGTTAAAATCCTGTATTTTGCTGATTGTGTTAAATATGAACCTTATTGTCTGTCAGCTCCATGCTCTTGCATGTCGTACCACCATGACAGCAGACGCATCTTCATAGGCCAGGACAATGGAGCTGTTGTGGTAAGTGAAGCTACTTTTCCTCAAACAAATGGCCTCAAAATCTACACTGTCTTGGGTGAACGAATGGTGAAAAAGTCTTAAATAAGACAGATTTTTCAATACTTGAGCTCCTCAGAATACCGATGATTTTATACTTGTTCCCTTTTTTTGTTTCTTTGACTTATAGGAGTTTCTCATCTCTGAAGATTTCAATAAGATGAACCACGTCAAAACCTATCCAGGTAACATTTTTAGTTTCGTCAACTATCATTTTTAGTTTGATGGAATTGGATGATGAATGCAGATGTTATTCTGATGAATGGTACAGGTGTTTGCTTCTTATTTTCCTGGTGAAGAACTTAATTGATAACCACTTTGAGCAGATTATCCTGCATTTACCAGTCGCTAAATTGGATTCTGTCCTTTTCTATTTGATGAAAGTGTAAGGACAGGCACAACTAATGTTTTTGCTGTGTCTCATTTATAGTGAATGATTGTAGACTTTGAGTTTGGTGTCACATTTCAGGTTGCTTTTTACCCCAGATGGCATCAAGGGACTACAAATTAACATGTCATGGTTCATATGAACATGTTACTAAATGTCTCCATAATACTTTCACTTCAATATTCATGATTTGTACTGATTCTATAAAGCAGAATCAATATAAATCAGTCATCAGAAACCTTGCGATTTTGTCCACAGCTCTTGACTCATTTAATGTGTTCAGGTACAACACACACCTCCATAGTTGCTCTGCTATAAACAGAACACTGTTCTTGTGACTGCATTAGCATCCATTTAACCTCCTCAGTGGAAAATGAAGCTTTGGGAACACAGCCAGCGTATTGCTCAGTAGGCGAAACTCCACATGTTGCCACTAGAACGCTCCATCTGTTTTCTACCACATGTAGCAAAATCAAACTGAATAGGCCGAACATGAAAAACGTGACTCCTAATCAGATCAAACAAGCATATGGACGAGTGTCTGCACTTCAGTACCATCCAAGGCGTAACATTGCTATTAGGCTTTTGGCAACTTTTGACTGAGAGCCGCAGACAATGATTACTGACGTGTAGAGAAAGGCTGGCAAAGCGATAAATGTATTCCTGTCTCTGGACTAGTGTGCGTATAAACTGATAAGACACAAGGATGGGAGTAATTTGGAATAAAGACTTTTAATCTGTAGTTTGAATAATTACTGAACAGCAACCATTGTGACTTGCCTTGACACTCACAGTTGCTTGATGCACACGAGCAGCAATTTTTGCACGAAGCTTGGTTCGAGATTATCATTTGAAATGCTTCTTCAAGTTCACTAGCGTTATACACTGACATCAGGAGGGGAGTGTCCATGTATGTCGTAATACAGACAAGTAAATGAACAGCTAAAGTGCATACGGATAAGAAATGTCATACACCTCCAAGAACACGGAAATATTCCTTTTTGAGCTTTGCTTTTGCGTTCTGTCTTGATGTAAACGTGTACAGTCCAGGCTTTGAATTCTCCAGCTTAATACGTGTACTAGGAATGAGCATTCTAATCATTCTTTGAAGGTGCAATACTGTGTCTTGTTGTTGTTTTTTTCTTATTGTATTCTGTCTTGTCTGTAATTTCATGTTGTTTTGTTATACCTGAGTTTTTGCTATTTTGCACTATTAGATTTGATCTTTTATTCTCTTTTATTTATATTCACATATCTTGTACATATTACTTTGTTACCTAGTTGTTTTTTTGTATTCTGTTTTTAATTATTGTGCGCTTGCATGAGAGGTGAGAGGATGTAATTTCATCTGTGCTGTATGTTGTGCGTATGGCACATTTGATAATAAAGTTGACTTTGACTCGACTTGAAAAGGTGAGTAAAGTTAGTCTAAGTAAATCAATTGTGGCGTCACTGTTGGCACATGTCTTTCAGCAAAACAAAAATGACAATAAAAAACTTCCCAACCCAGGAATGAGTGAACCGTTAGTATTTAGTAGCGGTACTAGAGGGAACCTGAGTGATTTATTGTCATGAATTTTGTCATCCTATTTTTACACTTTGTAATAGAAGCAGCCTTGCCCTAGCCTTATTTTTTTTTATTACATGATGGAATGAAAATAAAGTAATGTTTGAACCAATTACAACTTCTTTTTTTTTTTTTTTTTTTAATTAAAGCAGAATTTATAGGCTGCATGAACAGTATATTAACATGATTCACTAGGCTAATGGAAGTATACAGTTATCCTAAATGAACTCTACAAACCTGATTAGTATTTAAATAAAACATATTTACGCTACTAAGGGAAATTAAGCAAATGCTATCAGGACAGGCTGAGGTGAGGATGAGCTGTGAATGAATCAGACATTTTCTAGTTTGGTAAAGACGGCTTCATTCTAATATGATGTCACAGGGAGAACAGTTTACTAATTTTTTAATATAGGGAGGAAATATTTACTTAATATTGTACTGTTTTGTAGAAAAGCTACATAGATGTGTGATGCATCACTGTTTACAGATTTCTGTATAGATCCTATTGAAAGACTTATTTTCTTGACAGAGGAGTTTTAGATGTTTAAAGGCAGATTTGTGCAACGCTTGATGGGATTACACAAAATAGTCTGGATTATTCGAACACTGATCAGAGTTTCTAATGACATCAGTGCTTGAGCACTGAGTGACCGACATACTTGTATTACTTACATCATTGTTACAACTACTATTACTACTTCATTATAATTATTAGTTCTGTTATTACCAAAAAAAATATGTATATATGAATCAAGATTCAAAGTGCTTGTCATGTGCATAGTAAAGAAACTGGTTTCCCTGTACAATGAAAACCTTAGTTTGCCTACCGAATGGAATGCCACAAGTGTTGAAGTATAAAAAGAGCACAGAAATATAATGAATATAAATACAAACTACTATTACTAGCAAAAAGAAAATATGTATTTACATTGTATGTGTATGAATAATGCAGATTATGACATTTAGTTATTAATACTTATCTATTTCTACTGCTTTCTAATGTGCAATTGCCTTTTACAATTATCATTACTCTTTTTTTTTTTTTCCCTATTGTCTTGTAATATTTTTATATGCATACATTTGGTCTTGTGCTGCTACCAGAACCTTAATTTCCAGAGGGCTCCTCCAAGGGATCAATAAAGTCTTAATCTAATCTAAATGGAGCTCATCCACGCTTTGCCCGAGTCAAATACCCAGTGGAAATCCTCGTACCACATTGGTAGTTTATTCAGCATAACTGTCTCACTACTTAAACTTGTTCTCTCTGTGTGTGTCTTTTAGCCCACCAGAACCGTGTGTCAGATATGGTGTTTTCCCTCGAGAGCGAGTGGGTGGTGAGTACTGGCCACGACAAGAGTGTGAGCTGGATGTGCACCCACAGTGGCAGCATGCTGGGAAGACACTACTTCACCGCCTGGGCTTCCTGCCTACAGTATCCTTCTGGCTTGTACTATTAAGTATGTGTGAGAATCCCCCTAGTTCAGTGGTTAATAACGGACACCCTGTTTGAACCCTGACGCCACATTCAGATACGATCATGAGACGCAGCATGCTTTTGTTGGAGATTATTCTGGACAGATCACACTGTTGAAGCTGGAGAAGCAAACGTACTCCACCATTACTACACTGAAGGGTCATGAGGGTAAGGGGAGACACACACACACACACACACACATATACATATATATACTCTCCCGTTTACTTGTCTCATTAGGACCAAGCTTGTAATCAAGTAGCCATTGGGTAGTGAGTGTAAACAATTTTTAAAAAAAATATATTTATTATTTTTTCTTTTTAGTAAAATAAAAATGTTAAAATTTATATATGAAAAATTAATGACTAAATACCAAATAATTAAGACTAAATAAATACATGCATACATACATAAAATATATCTTTTTTAAAAAAGGTAAAAATAAATATCTTCAAACCTTTAAAAAAATATATATATATAGATGTTTCACTTTGCACCTGTACCCCCCCCCCCCCATGATTCATGAGATCTTCCAGGAAAAACGAAATAATGTATTTATAGGACAACGTCATTTCTATTTTACTAGTGGGGACTATAATTCATATTCAACCCTTGTGGGGACCTGAATTTGGGTTCCCATGGTGTCAGAGGTCCCCGTGTTGTGACTGTTTAAACAGACCAATGTCCCCATGAAGATAGGAATACAAGCACACACATACACACCAGCTTTCATATAAGTTACTAGACTACTCTACTGCCACTACTTTAAATCACATACTAGAAAAAACGGCTCCTTCATCTGTTTGTTGGGGCCGTTTAGATGGAAATACTGACATCATGTTAAACTCTATTGTCAAACTATTTGGACGTTCTACAGACAGGACTTCAGTGTACAGTTGTGATTCCATTGGGGCTCCTGTGTTAAAATAATAATCTAATATGGCAACAAAAATGATCCTCTAGGACACTTCACAGCATGAAACAAACACTCCCCTGTCTTATTCTTCTGGCTGTTATCACACATGAGCTCATCTGCTTGTTGAGCGCTGGGCAGTGGATGAGTCATCTGACCAGATGACACCCCCCCCCCCCCCAACACTTGAAAGATCTTTTTTTATACTATAGCTGTTATGTGAAACAGGAAAGGCATTTTTGTCTACTTAGGTTTTTTGTTTTATTACTTTGGTAGAGCATCAATAAAAACATTGTATTTGTCACATTAACACCCCTCATTAAAAAATAAAGTTATAGTTTCCTCTTTAACACCACCCCTCTTCCTTTTAAGTGCAAATGTGCTCATGAGTGCACACATTAATTGGATTGATGATTATATAAATTAATTAACATAGTACTGAGTTCATGCTGTTCACAAACCTGGAGTTGCATTAATGTAATGTGAGTTATGATTAATCAAATTTGGAAAACAGGATGGAAAGGTCAGACGTCACTTTAGAGTCCCATCATTAATATTGTACTATATATTATGATTTTTTTGTTTTGTTTTTACCAACCTACCGACCGCTAAAAACGACTCTATTGCTAAATATTTTTTGCCATGTTGGTATGTTTAAATGTTTTCCAACCATTATCACCCTATCAAGCAAATTTCACTCATTCACTAATTTGTGAATTAAATGGTATTGTTTACATCAGGGGTTCTCAAACTTTTTTGGCCCAGGTCCCCCTTGGAGGGGTGAAATTTTTCCATGTCCCCCCTCATCCTCGCGATACTGAAAATGATAAAAAACCACTTCAACAATGATTATTATGAAACAATGACAACCTTTTTTAATAGTGCGACATTTTCAGGTATTATAATATAAATGAGCACTTCAGAAACAACAATTTTAAATAATTTTAAAATAATAAACGGAACAAAAGACACACAAAACCTTCTTGAGGAACTTGGCGGACACAAAAATCGATCCATGTTCGCTGCAGGGGGGCTAAAAATAGCCTGTGACTCGCTCCGTCTCAATTTAGTCAAGCTGGCGTCAAACAGCGCTGTTACTTCCGCCCGCTCACTACAAAATAAAACTTACGCATTTCAAAATAAAACAGCAAAAAAACCCAAACAAATAAAACAAAAAAACAAAACCGTGAATAATTTCGCGTACCCCCTGGACATGCGCCACGTCCCCCTAGGGGTCCGCGGACCCCAGTTTGAGAACCGTGGGTTTACATGAACTATTTTTGTTATCCAGATGTTATCATGGTATTAGTGAATGCTAATGTGTAGTGGTACCATGGCATTAAATTCAGACATCAGATGGACTCTGAGATTTGATTTGAATGGTTTATTTCGAACGTGTGCAGAATGCTACAATAATAATAATAATAATAATAATGATACACAATGACATGTCCGAAAAGGAGTAGGATGAAGCATAAGCTTATTTAATCCTGCCCCTTCTTCACTTCCCCAATAACCTGAATTCATCTTATAGCAATAGAGTGCATAGTACAAAAATGATTATAATAATAATAATAATGACAATAATAAGAAATCTGTATGAATAAGCTCAAAAATACCAGTCATGTCCACCTGACAGCCTTCAATCTATTATGTAACTGGTCTAACTTTCCCCACAAAGAAATCCATAAAAAGCTTCTGGCTACGTAACCCAGTCATTCCATAATTGAACATCTCTAACGTCTTTCTGTAGACTATACACAAACAACAATAGATACTGTTCAGTTCTTCCCCCTACTTCAACAACATATTTTCTGTTTTTAAAATGATGTCTCAGTACTAGGACTGCAACTAATGAGTTTTTCAATGACTGACTAAACATCGACTTCTGTAAAGATTAATCAAGTAGAAAATGAACAGGGGAATAAAAAAAAAATTCTCTGGCTCTTATTTCTATTTATAGCAGCAATAAATTACATTTCTTTTTGCCTTCAACAGGAATATTTGGTGCAAACGGTTAGAATACATAACAAAGTCTGTTACGCAAATGTTCAATTCAATGTTAAACAAATATTGCAGCAGCAGTAAAATAAATATTATTCCTTAAATAAAAGTGTGTGACGTCAGTAACGGTCTGTCGACTACCTTATTAGTCATCAGGTACTTTTGCTGTCAACTCTTCCTCAACTAGTTGATTAGTTGTTGCAGCCTTACTCAACGCAGTCCATCTAAGTTGTATTTTGCTTCAGTGATATTTCACCTTACATGTCGGGAACCATGCAATGAAATGAACAAGCAGGCTGACAAAATAAACTACATGTACAAAACATAAGGTCACAACTTGACACCCCCCACTCCCATTCCTCACCATAAAACACACATGCACAAATACTCTTTATGTAATCAGTAAAGCATATCAACATCAACTAAAAATCAGAACGATAGGATATAAAGTTAAAATCTCTGTTTCTGATCATTAAAAAAAAAAAGACAACTTTAACATCGCTGGACAAAATATGAATGTTTATACATTATCAAACCATTCAAGAGCTTGAGTTGCATGTTTGGTACCGACGCACACACACACACATCTAAACCATAAAAATAGGACTGAAGAGGACCCACTTGTTGCTGCTTGTAGTTTTCCCAGCCGGCACTGGGTGGCAGTAGTGGGTCACACTGTAATCTAATGCTACATTACTCTTCTACACATTCAACAAGCGACCACTTGTGAATTGGCACCTTGTCCTGTCTCCTCCAGGCAGTATAGGAGCTCTGTGGTGGGATCCCGTCCAGAGGCTGCTGTTCTCTGGGGCCTCTGATCACAGTGTCATCATGTGGGACATCGGGGGCCGTAAAGGGCGAACGCTATTGTTACAGGGACACCAGTAAGTTGTACAGCGTTGCACTCAATATCTATTAATACAGAGCTTCAAAGGCAAATCAGAGAAAAGGGCTCTGATGACAAGGAGACCCCCTCATCCTTTTTTTTTTTTTTTTTTTTGGTGCATACATCTTAGCACATTGCTCTCATCGCCACCTCTCTTGTCAAAATCAGGTCTCTGTGGCATCACTAACAGCTGTCCCCAGGCAGCCATGTTTGCATCTCCACTTCTCAGTCTTCATACATATTTCACCACCCTCCAACACCTCTCCCCGGCAGTTATAAGAGTCCTTGACAAACGCATGCACACTGATGTGTGTCAGACCAAGCCACTGTACATCCTGTTGTACCACATTTATTGGCAGATTTACAGAGGTTTGTGTCTGAGATATCCAGGAAAATGAATCTGGTATTGCTCAGTTAAGCTTTAAATCCCTTTTCGTCTTTATCTCCTCCAGTCTCCCCTTGTGACACCATGCTTTCATTTCAGATTCACTTGTCTTGTAGCCTCTTATTGTGTAGACAAACACCTTGGATCTATTCTTGCCAGATGCTTCCCTAACTTAAGAGCTAACTGTGTCTATTGACTACTTGGTCCTGGTGTTGGTGTTTGCTCACAAGCAAACACAAACACCTCCATTACAGCTGTGAGATGGGGCATTGACTTTACAGGTAAGCTTGTCTTTGTGTTAATTTGTAGCGAACGTGTCCAGGCCTTGCGTTACCTCCAGTTGACAAGGCAGTTGGTGTCATGCTCAGCTGACGGAGGCATCGCAGTGTGGAACATGGACACGCAAAGGGAAGAGGTTCGCATGACTTTTATGCTTTTATATCAAATGTGAAGGTTCAACAACCTATAAAATAGAATACATAGATTTGTGGTCCTGTTGGTTTTGGCTGAAATAAAAAAAATAATAAAAAAAAATGTATCTGAAGAAAATATTTTGTTTTCATTTAATAAACCTTATTCTTGATCTTTTGTTTGTACCTATTGTTTTCATTCACTGCTGTTATTTTTAACCGTGTCGCCACAGGCGCCTCAATGGTTAGACAGTGACTCATGTCAGAAGTGCGAGCAGCCTTTCTTCTGGAATATCAAGCAGATGTGGGATACTAAAACCTTGGGTCTCAGACAGGTATGATGGTCTAAACAGATCAGATCTCCATGCATCATCACTGACACTAAATTGAGTGTGTTTCCTGCTTACAGCACCACTGCAGGAAGTGTGGCAAAGCTGTGTGTGGTAAATGCAGTTCGAAACGTTCCACATTCCCACTAATGGGCTTCGAATTCCCTGTGCGAGTGTGCGATGCCTGTTTTGACACCATTAAAGAAGAGGAGTAAGTGGAATGGCAGCGTCTACAGATTTTTATAATCGTTTTGCTTCATGTTGACTCGTTTACAGAACTCGACTGATAAAACCTTGCTTTCTTTGTGTCTGGTGCAGTCAGACACCGTTGGCCACATTTCATGAGGGGAAACACAACATTGCTCACATGGACATGGACCCATCCAGAGGCCTGATGGTCACTTGTGGAAGCGACCGCATTGTTAAGGTGAGACACAATTAATTCTTCAATGTCTGATAATTCATGTTGTCAGTCAAACACTTTTACATTGACAGAAATGTTTAAATGCTACATTAGCTGTTCATTCTTTAGGAATGGATATAAAATAATTGAAAACCTTTTAGCTGCTTGTCCAGATGCTGTTATATGTCGGGCATTATTGACGGTGCTTGTCGACAACAGATTTTGGCCTCATGAATAACTAACTTTAAAATCATTCAAAGAGAGAAGTTAGTTGTGTATATGCTAGCATGAAGTCAAAAATAAAAATAACATGGCAATTTTGTCTTTTTTTTTTTTTTAAGTGACTCAAATTCAAAAATTTGTCTTGATAAATTCACATCTGGTCAGAAAAACTATAAATACAGCAAATGCAGGCCTTCCACACACGGTTACAGCTCTTTCAGGTACAAGTAGTTGAAGAGTCCTTTCTGTGATCACTGTGTATCTTTATTAAAGGCAGCTTTGCATCAGGCTCCTTCCTTCATCGTTATTGGCCGCTTGTCTCCACAGATCTGGGATATGACGCAGGTGGTTGGCTGTAGCTTAGCAACAGGCTTCTCTCCACGCTGATTGGTCCAGCCCACTACGTGGTCCCCATTCTTGTGCTCCACCCACTCTTCCAGTGTCATGGAAACTCCTCTGTACAGTACACCTACCCGTCATGCCTGGGCTCTACAGCCACCACCAGGCCTGCTCTCTGTGAATGTTCAAGTGTGTGTATGTTGACAGTGCAGCCCTCTACATTCTTTTCACCTCTTATGACAAATTTTCCTTTAAGTCCATTAAGCATCAGTCTTAAATGCGTGTGACTGATGACTTTTTTGCTCCCGATTCGAAACAAAACCTGAAGCACAATGACGTGTGTGTGTGTGTGTGTGTGTGTAAATGTGTGCATGTATTGTAATTATTTCTCCAATGGGAGGAATGGTATTGTTGACATTAGTGTTTACATTCTATATTTCCGACGCTTCTTTTGACAAAGGTCATTTTTAATAACCTTGCACTGTAAAGATAGCTTTCAAAGGAATTGCTGACCCTTCCTGTACAAATAAACACTAGCCTGCTTATTAATGTGGCCCACTAACTGCATAGTACTCAGTCACTGTAACATGTAAAAATCCCCATCATCTGTATATATTCCCCGAGCATTTAAGGTAGATAGTGGCTTGAAATTACTTTTCTCGTTACCCCCCCCACCCCACACTCTCTTTTTGTAATTTCTTTTTCACTAGTTGGCCTTAAATCACTCTCAGGAGGTTTTACATTTCACTTTTCACATCAGACGTAACCCATTGCTAATGTGTGAACACTTAGAAAATCCATTTGCGAAGTCTGTTTCTTTCTTTCTTTCCTTCCTCTTGAAATCGCTGCCGTAAAAGTCGAATCCAGTTGTCGGGTGTGAGGCATCCTGGGAACAGACTGCAGCCTTCCAGAGAAGCAACCGTCAGAAAACCCTTAAAACTTTAATTAGGTATGATCAAACTTGCGCTAACTACTTTTCATCTCTAATTAAAGAACATTTAGATCACAGCTTTTCTTCTAATGCAAATTTGGATTTCCTCTTCCCACAGAGGCACTTGGGTACTGGGAAAGGTACTCAAAGTAAAATGTAGCACTAAATACTGGCATGCTGCAGTCATTCCAGGCTAAACTGTGGGTCAGATCAGGGCAGCAAGTGTTCCTTCAAAAGCCTTAAAGAGAGAAGACCACACACACAAACATACAAAGCCTTCTTAATAGTTTGTCGGTGCTTACGACTGTTCGCTTATCCTCATTCATACACTCACCTCGCAAAGCTCTGGATGTCTGTGTTCTTTACATTCTGTCCTTTTTTTGAAATTCCTTTCTTCCCCTTCACATCACGTATTTCTCATCGCGCTCTTACCACTGCGCTGAATTGCACAACTCATGTTTTTTGTTTTGTTTTGTTTTTTTCTTTGACTTAAACAGCATTTTTCGTAAGCTTTGATCTGGGAGAGATGATAGTTGGATTTGATGTAGCATCCTTGTATATAGTGGCTAATATCTTCTAATGTTAGACTAACGCTTGCCTTATTGTAAGTGGAAACATTGAGCATTATAATGTTGGAGTTCCTAATTTCAAAATGTAGTCACATTCCAGTTTTTTGATCATGTAGTGTGTATTTATATTTGTAGTAAAGTATTTATCTATTATCACTGTAAATGGTTGTTTCTTACTTTCCTTTGTGTTCATCTTATAGACTTTTTTTTTGTCATTCAAACTAGAAAATTAAGTGACTCTTCTGTGAGGCACATGCAAACTATGTTCTGAACCTTTAGAGTTGCATCATACGATAGCCTACATAAGGTTTTTGTTTGTTTTTTTGTTGCTTATCCATGGAATTACTTATGTAATGGTGGTCTCCCTATGGCCACATTGCTTCTAATCATCACGATGTTACCACACGATTATTACATGATATATTTGGGGTTGGAATGAAGGTTGATGCTGATTGAAACCGTTGGGCTGTAAGGTTTGCATAATAATATGTCTTGTGTTGTGTCCCCCCCCCCCCTCTCACATTTTTGGATGCTAATAATACGGATTCTTCTGCCTAAATTAACATTTCTGTTTTCCACTGGTCAGATGAATTCCTGGGATATAACATGCCTTAAACTATTAAAGATAACTGCTGCAAAAATGCACAGCATGTTAATTAATCAACACGGGCAGATCATTTTGCAAACTTCAGTAAACCACAAAGCAGATAACACCTGTGAAACTGAACTTCTCATATACCTACATTAGCATAATTTTTCTCCATTTATGGAATTGATCTAATTTATTTTCCAAGGTTCTTTTGCATCTTAAGTTGTGAAAATACTGGTTGTGTCAAGTAAAAAAAAAAAAAAAAAAAAAAGTAGATTAAAAGTCAAACAAAATGAAAGCTATGGATATTTTGCAAATCCTGTTGGGTTTATTACTATGGAAACAGAAGAAAAAACAGGCTTTTTATTTCGTTTTGAGTCAATGTTGACATTCAGTTTAACCCTAAGTGTTATAAAAGCTTATGTCACAGGGATTTACAGGGTTATTTACAATGCTACCGTACAATCAGGAGTCGGCTCTCCTTTCCTACTTCAGTTAACGGGATACTAACAGTCATTACTTCTCATCAAGTCATTGAACCAGATTGTACATGGTGATAAAAGGCCTTCTGCCTAAACACAGACTCTGGAGGCTTAACTCCTCAACAGATGGACAAGATGCTTAAGGTATGATGGATGGCAGGATTTGCTGTTTGCTAATGAAACAGATCATCAGATCGCCAGACCGTGGCAGGAAGGAAGGAGGGTTAGTTATGTCGTAAATGATTTACTTTTATGCACCAGATTGCGTAACAGGTATAGGAGTTTTGCTTTTTTTTTTGTAGCACCTCAGAATGAATGACTTTTATGTTTGATAAGAGCTCATATCAGGATTTTTCAGATAATTAATTTTCCACAGCAGTGCACCCCATGCAAACAAACTCTGTAAATGGATGTTTTCTCTTGCTTGTAAAAGACTGGTTGGTTCCAACATAATGTTCATGTATATCTCAATTGAATTTTTAAATACTTTTGTTGATGATAAAGTACTGACTACTCTCCCTGTGTCCCCAAAAAGACCACAGAGAGATAAGAATCGATGCATAATAAAGATATTCTGACATGTTTTGAGTATTTATTGATTTATTTTTCAATCATGAAGTAATCCTCCTGTTGTCTTTGGGTCAAAATGATCTGCCGCACAGTTAAAAACAAACAAAAATCCCCATAACAATATTTTTTTCAACCTGAAATTTCATGACTTTTCCTAGATTGACCCAAAAATTAGAAAAAGTTATTTGTTTCCTTTATCCCCATTTCCATATCAGCTGTACAAATATCATCTTCGGGTCAAAATGACCGGACAGTAATATTGAGTTTAAATTACAGTCACAGAGTTAGTTCCACAGAATATACGAATGTTTTAGATCAGTCTCAGATCAGTCAGTAGCTGATGTAAACAAGACCAGGCAGGTGGTCTTCTGGTGGACTGTACTGCCTTTGATCTGACCCAAACAGAACAATATTAATTCAGGTGAAGAGTGAAAAATTGGGTATTAACACAATTTGTGGTGAATAAGTTGTTTCTTCAAGCAAAATAACATTAGGTGTTTCAAATTCAATTATGTTCCTTATATTTGGGGTTGAGTAAAGACGAGTCATTTTAACCCAGAGGACACAGGGTGTATACAGAATGAGGACAAAAGGAGGGTTAAATAGAAAACAAAATCAATTGTGTATTTAAGCACAAAATGCATTTTGGTTTTTATTAAAGCACACATTTACAAGACAAACCAAAGTCACCGTCAGTAAAAAGCCTTAAAAGGTGCTGGGCAGACATTTACCAAGTCATAAATCCTCAGATTTTATTGCACATGCCAAGTGACGCTGCTTTGTGTTGTGTTTTAAGGCACACGGCTCATAGAGAGAACACCATCTCCAGCCTGAATTCAACCTCTTGATGCACTACAACACAGCAAATACACTGAAGAGTTACCATCACAGCAGTTAGAAACATCTCACAACTTGTGGTTATCAAGACGCAACGGTGAGATTGAACTCGAAACTGGTCGGGATACGAGTGACTTTGGTCATATCAGATTCCCACCTGATTGACAACTTTATTAAAGTCACAATAAGAAACTATATGGTTCATGAAGGTGCTCTGTCCATCAGCAACATCCTGCAGAAGCAGCATCACCCTCAAGCACTCATTTTAATCCATATATGTGGCGATGCTTATGAAGTACAGTCTGTTATTATATAGTTACAAAACATTACAAACTTTGATCATCAGTCACTAATGGACAAGGTTAGTGGGACACTGATAGACTGGGTTTCCACTTTTTCTACATTTCAACAACATTCTGAACCATTACCGGAGCTCAGCCTCTGTCATAAAGTTGTTGGTGTTAGTGTTGGCGCTGCACCGATGCTCAGGTCCCGCTGTCTCAGTGTGGCTGAAACGTCTTGGCCAAGTCCTCCAGCAGAGACATTAACTTCTGCTCCTCCAGGGCAGAGCTGTGGGTCCAGGCGAGCGGCAGGTGGGTGGACACCATCTTCCGGTCTGCAAACAAACACTCAGGTTTGCACTCGAAGGGCACACCAGCATCGTCTTTCTATTTTACAATCACTAGTCTGCTCCTCATATTAAAGACATATTGATTTTTGCAAGATATCAAGGGAAATACCATGTCAGAGGGCTAACTATAGCTCATATAACTGTTATAAAAGGCAATAAAGCAACTGCGTTTTTCATCGTGTGATACCTTAAAATAATTTAAAAAAATTATTAAATAGAAGTTCATCTCTATTTCTATATTGAAGCTCTTCTTTAAAAAAGGGAAGACGTGTTGTCTTATTGTATTTTATGATGCATGTAGTGCAGTTGTCACAGGTAGAATTTAGAGATAGATAATGTAATATACTTATTGAAAATATGGTAGGTTTCTATAACAGAGCTGTAAGGATAAATGAAATTAGATTTAAAAAAATGTTACAAAAGAAAGATTTTTCATGCCATGAACTCTAATAATAATGATCAGATTAATAAAGAAACAGAGATTAAGAGTAAAATAACATTTAAATTAAATAAGATAAAAGACAAATAATATTGGTTTTGGTTAGTATTGTTATTCTCTGATTAGAGATAGAGGGGAAAAAAAATCATCAATTTATGATTAAAATTAAATACATTTATAGTAGTTGAATTAGCATGTTGAAATATGCAAGTACAAAAAGCATCCATATATCCACTGAGACCCAGGAAAGTGAATATTTCAGGTTTTTTTTTACATGAAATAATTGTCTTGATTGGAAACTGCACAATGAAACAGTTTTTTAGATTTTTTTTTTTTTTATGGAATGTCCTTCACAATGGACATTTATTTTAAGGAAACCTGTCAAATTATTGTCCCCAACAGACAACAAAAATAAATTGCTGGGTCTCAGACTTATGGTGTCCCATTAGTCTCCATACATAGGGAAAATAATCGTTTCTTGACATAAAAACATTTTATTTATAGAATATTCTCTATATGACTGATATTTCAATTCATTGCTCTTTATTCAAATGCAGTCTTTGGGTTATCTGAAATATAAAAGGAATATATGTTACAACCATATATGTATGGAATGTATTATGTCACCTATGTATGGAGACTTATGGGACACCCTGTACACACACCCATATATATATATATATATATATATATATATATATATATATATATATATATATATATATATATATATATATATATATATATATATATATATACATATACACACACACACACACACACACACACACTATATTACCAAAAGTATTGGCTCACCTGCCTTTACTTGCATATGAACTTAACATCCCATTCTTAATCCATACAGTGATATGGGTTCACCGTTTGTAGCTACAATAACTTCAACTCTTCTGGGAAGGTTTTCCACAAGGTTTAGGAGTGTGTTTATGGGATCATTCCTCCCAGAAGCATTTGTCAGATCACACACTGATGTTGGACCGAAGGCCTGGCTCTCAGTGTGTGCTCTAATTCATCCTAAAAGTGTTCTGTGGAGGTGAGGTCAGGACTCTGTTCAGGACAGTCACATTCATTCACATCAAACTCTCTCACCTATGTCTTTATGGACCTTACTTTATGCACTACTGTTCCCACAAACTTAGCAGGATGAAAATATCCAAAGTCTCACACACACACACACACACACACACACACACACACTTGCAGAATATAGAAATGTCATATTAAACTCCATAGATGTGTGTCATGTCACTTGAGTGTATTTCAAGGCAGGTGAGCGAATACTTTTGGTAATATAGTGTATATATATATATATATATATATATATATATATATATATATATATATATATATATATATATATATATATATATACTTTTTTCAAGGAGTATCAAATTTCCCCTATAGTTGGTAATTCCATAGGGTCATAGAGTTTCTGTGTAATTTGCCAATGTTGAATCACTATTTCGGTAAATATTGTCGTGTTGACTCTGGAACCTGCAACAGTCAGGTGTTGACAAGAGATAAAGTGATGGAATAAAACCAAACAGGCAGCTTGACGGGCATGTAGGAAAACACCTCACATGAGTCAGTATTTGCACATTTATCCTTCAACCAAAATCCAAACACACCAAACAAACAGTGAGGTCACTTTGTATCAGTGGGAGTAAATGATGAAGCACAAGTTGAAGCTGGAGGCAGCGGCGCACAAGCAAAGAGTACAGTTTAACTTTCAAATTTTAAAATGATGTTCGAAAGGCTGGTGCATCATGTTGAAATGTCTGATGAAAGAGTCTCTTGTTTTTGTTGGCTATAGCTTTTAAACCACTTAAGTTCTGTTCAAACCTAACAAATATTTAATAATTACCAGGATTCTAACCCTCTAAATACTTGTTTGAATGTGAGCGTACACTTGTTTTATTAAGGGAAACGTAAATATCACATACTTTCTATATATTACATGGTGGAGAGATGTGGTATTTATAAAGGATACCAGTAACTCTTTTTACAGTGTAGGAATGTCATTTTTTAATTACATTTTTTTAATCTCACATACAAACTTATATATATATATATATATATATATATATATATATATATATATATATATATGTATAATTTTTATTTGAAACCACTCTTTTTCGTCAGATGAAGAAAAAGAGTCATTTCCAAATAACAAGTGTCATCTGAGCTCAGATCAACGTTAGTGGTAACAATAGTTTAGCTCATGAGTTTGTGGAGGACCTGTCTTCCTCTGACATGCTGATGTGTCTATGTCCAAAGCTACAGATACAGGTGTACCACAGAGAAGCTCTTGTGATAAGACATTGTTGAGCTGCATTTTGTAATATACGCCCAAAATGTAATAACTTTTTCATTTCATTTTGTAATACACTGCCCCAATGCATTTTTCTATTTCCAAAATATATTTGTAATTGCAAATTGTCCTAATGTCTAATATGTCTAATTACCAGCCAAGACATAAACCACTTGGAATGTTTCCCAAACAGCTCCTTGAGTTTTAATGCCACACCACCAAAGCACCTGCTGCTGCAAAATGGAATAACTTATTACATAATGCGGCAAAATTTATTGCAAAATGCGTTGTGGCAGTTTATTACAAAATGCAGTCTTCATGGAGTCGATACACCTGGTCTTGTGTCACCTAATCAATGATATATATATATATATAAATTCATGTTCTGATGTTGGGTTTTAAATGCATGTTTCTTTATAATTTCAGGAAAAATAGGTTAATGTCAAAAGAGTTCAATCCCATTGTGTTTCTCAGCCTAAAGAAGAATAAAAACACCCAGGAAAGAAATCTTGAATAAGGTTCTCATAATTCATGCACCAAACAAGCTGGTGGGGGGAGAAATCAGGACAGATATGTAGAAAATAATGGTTTAAAGTTAAAATAATGGGTAGATAGAATGTGTGGAAGTGACATTTAGGCTGCTACTTCCCTTTTCAATGCCACTAGGGTCATTGTGTTCGCACACACACCACTATGGGTTAGTGTGTGTCCTCATAGAAGCACTGTACTCTCTGGCAGTATCTGGCACCAAAAGCAGCCCAGTCCAGCTGCAGTGGACACTGGCCAAAGCTCCAGACAGATATACACACACACACCATAACCCCATCTGACCCACTGCTGACAAACACAGAATTACTCTCTTCTTCACTTCCTTTATATATTATGAGTTATACTTTTCTAAGCAGCTGTTCTCTGATGTATGAAGTTCCTGATGGGAAATATTACATCAAGTATTAATTAAACTGCTTTAGTTGATTAAAGTGATTAAACAGGTGGGAAGTAATTATGTAAAAGTACTTTGTTACTGTACTTAAGTAGATTTTTTTTAGGTATCCATATTTTTTTTTTTGAGTATTTATTTTTCTGGAAACGTTTTACTTTTACTCCCTATGTTTGTTCATAAATATCTGTACTTAATACTCCTTACATCAGTGGTCCCCAAACTGCGCCTCCACATTTGGTCCGGCCCCCTGAACAATACCAGAGAGCATTTAGATTTTTTTTTTTCATATAAGTGTATTTGGATTTGATAATAAAGTTGGACTTTTGCAATAAAATGTTCCTCAGTTTTGAACTATTTTCATTATTAACTATTAGTTAGTGACTAGTTTAACACAAGAACTTTGACAGATGCTCATATGAGTCATTTAAGTCACAGATTCTGCTCTGATAATGAAGCTGAACTTTGACCTGTTAAGACAAAGAAGTTTTTGTTCAATTGACTTTTTTTCTGCGAAGAACCCAGAGAGGGTTATTTGATTGTGGCTTTCTGGAAAACAATACATTTTTACATTTAGCCACTCCTGCAATCGTCACACTTTTTCTGTTACAAACTGACCCCGGCCCCTCATCAGAGAAGGAAAAGTTATGTGGCCCTCACAGGAAAAAGTTTGGGGACCCCTCCCTTACATTCTCAGCATAGACTCATTACTTTTTCAAACTAAACAGACCTGACAGTATGAACAATAAGTCACTTCAGAGGGAAAATCAGTGGAGGAGAGAAATTGTGACTTTCTATATCGATATTAAGACTTATTATCTGATAATTATGCATTTTTTATACCATATTTAGGAGTCGTAATTTTGACTTTTTATCTCAATTGTGCCATTTTATCTCATAATTTTGTCTTTTCATCTCACATTTTTGAATTTTTATCTCAAAATTATGCATTTTTAAAAAATCTCATATTTATGATTTTTTTTTTTTTTTGTAAATTACTTCATGATGATTTTTTTAATCTCAACTCTGACTTGTTTTTCCGTAATTTTTTTCAAAATTTCCTACCTGTACCCACAAAGCTGAGTACCATGACCCAATCAAAAACATTATCTACATAGCAACTCACTTTTTAAGGTTTTATTTTTGGATACTTTGGAAAATTTTCTACTTTTTCATGGTTAAATAGATATTATTATTATCATTATTATTATTATTATTATTATTATTATTATTATTATTATTATTATTATTATTATTATTATTATTATTATTATTATTATTATTATTATTATTATTATTATTATTATTATTATTCTTTCATTAATGAATTTAATTTATTTTTTACTCTTTTACATTATTACAATTCCGAAGTTATACTTTTTTTTAACTGTCATTTAAGTAAAGGATTTGAATCAGTACTTCTATTTGTTCACAACAGTAGCTGTACTTCTATTTCAGTACAGAATGTGAGCACTTTTACCACCTCTGGAAATAAATGAATGTGAACGCATACCCTGATAGAAGTGTCCGCTGGGGTTTGTGGTTGCAGCCTCAGAGATAGCCAACCACACCACGGTGTCGGCGCCCTGCTCCGGGGTCCGCAAACTCTCCTTCATAGAGCGATGGAAGTCTGGCATGGCATTGGCCACAGCTGCGACAGACAGACACACAGACAGAGGAGAAAACAAACAAACCTGGTCATGGAGAGCCAAAGTTCTGCATATTTTAGATGTTTCCCTGTTTCCTGTCACACCTGACGGTCATTAACAGGCTTCTGCAGAGCATTATGACAGACTCATCATTTGAATCAAGTGTGAAATGTAATAACTTTTTTATTTCATTTTGTAATAAAGCTGCATTTTGTAATAAACTGCCCCATTGCATTTTGTAATACATTTTGCCGCATTATGTAATACGTTTTTACATTTTGCAGCAGCAGGGCGCTTTAGTGGTATGGCATTAAAACTCAAGGAGCTGTTTGGGAAACATTCAAAGTGGTTTATAGCTTGGCTGGTAATTAGACATATTAGACATTAGGACAATTTGAAATTATGAATATATTTTGGAAATAGAAATGGGGCGAAATGTATTACAAAATGCGTTGTGGCAGTTTATTACAAAATGGATAGTGTCTCTCCAGGACCAGTGTTCGCCACCTCTGTGTAAGGTCATATTATTTATTCCCCCCAAGGAGTTTTTTTTGTCGTTCCAGCATGTTAAAAACACAGCAGAATGAAACTTGTACTTGAGGCCCCTTGAACACAACCTAAGACTAACAGAGTAAAACTGTTATCGGTTGCCGCAAATTATACAGAGCGGCCTTGGTCTGTGGGAATCACCTGTCACATAAATCTATATTTGAAATATAACTTCTGGGGTTGTCTGTTAAAAGTTTTCCTTTTCTTGGAAGTTGTAGGCTCTTCTGTCTCTTCAGTCGGCCTTTTCCTCTTCGAAAAAAACTTTCCAAAGACATCAGTTTTTTACTTATTTTGCTAACACATGGGTTACATTTTTGGCATTCAAGTGACAGAGGTGTAACCGAGAGAATCCGGTCATTTTTCAAAATAAAAGATTGTTCAGACTCAGATAATGAATACAGCAGAAATAATTAATTCTTTATTAGGCAGCCTGCGGTCCGGTACCGGTCCATGGCCCAAGGGTTGGGGACCACTGGTATAGAGGACATGGACCATTTCACTATTTTCAATTTGTTCAGTCTATGGTTCAAGTCAACGTCTCGTTAGCATAATGTTCGCGTTAGCCGAATGCTATCATAATCCGTTCACATTTTTCTCTGGCAGTGTGTGTTTATGTTGGTGTTTGTTTGTCCTAGTAAATGGGCAGGTTTTTGTGAGGGCTAGATGCTACCCATCACAAAGAAAAAAAGAGGAGCCTCACAAACTACACGTTCGATCACTGTGAACACATTTACTGTGACTTACTGCTGTCACTGGCTGCAGTTGCAGCTCTATCGCTATTTCAACTCTTTCCTTCCAATGCTACTGTTGTTTACTGCTGACACTGACGTACTGGCATCTAAAGGCTAAAGGTCATAACTATAGTTTAATTCGAAAATTACTTATTTGTGTTCAACATAACTTTCAAAACTACGGCGATTTCTTTTTATCTCAACTAATACCAATGATAACAGTTTTTGACACCGTTCATATACTGGATCCTTTTTCCTGTAGGAGTGTAATCATTCCAAGGAAAAATGCTAGGGACAGACTCTGGTTTCAGCCAAAAAACAGTGACTGTGTGAAGTGTCTGCTGCAGATATAAGTGCTCCTTTTTTTTAATTATAAAACTCGGCCCTTCATAACGCTGAATAGCCTGGAGCCGTTTTCGTCTAGCTTCGCCGTTAACAGGGAAAGAGTGGAACGAAATATATGACTGCTTCTGGGCATTACAAGAACATCCTGGGTTAGGGTATGTTACAATAACTTTTGGTCGTTGCTGTGTCATTTTTGCCGATGCGGACGTAGGGTTACTCTTCACTTACGCATTTCCGGTGCGAAATGCGTAAGTTGTGAAAAAGGTCCATTATTTTGCCTTTTCATGTCTTGTTTATGTATTTCTATATTGATAGATCATTTACGGTATTATACTATGTCTGAGGACTGTCCTTTTCATTTCCTATGGCCTTATAAAAACCCATGTGTTCTTTTACTGTTATGTATTTTACACAGCCAATTCACTCGCCAATAAAAACCCATTCTACACGCAGACTTGTTTGGAAAAAACAACCTTAGACCATACTAACTTTATGACAAAATTGCCCCAAAAAAATGATTTCACAGCTCATCCGTGTGTGCTAACTGTACCTGGAGTGTCAACCCAGCCAGGATGCATGACAGAGAAGTGGATGTTATTGTGCGTCTTGGCCAGCTGCTCTGTCATTACCACCTGCTGCCTCTGGAACACACAACACACACGTTCATCTATATACAATCATGGCATAGAAAAAAATAAAAGTGTTGTGTAGTGGGGGATGTCTGGATGGTTAAGCAGGTCAAAAAAAAAAAAGCCTGTTTTCACTTTGTACCTTGTGCTGGGCGTAGACCATGGTACCATCATATCTATCGCCTCTGTCTGACTGAAGGTTTCCTGTCCTCAGCTTCTGCACCAACATCCCCCCTGATGACACTGTGATCTGAGACAACATGGAACCTTAGTGCACTTTACACATTTGATATACAGCTCTGGAAAAATTTACTTTATTGGGCTTTTTTTAAAAAAATCAATATTCTATATAAAACATTCTCATTTAGGCCATTTATTTGCAGAAAATAACCCTTCTATTGTTTGTATACAGTAATAATAATAGATAATAATAACAAATGTTATATGTGTAGCAACTTTCATACAAGGGTTATAACTCAAAGTGCTTCATATTGATAAAAAAATGTACAAGAAATACAATAAAATGTGATAAGAGGCGGGAAAATCAGGGGGAAAAGTACAGGAAAAGAACATTTTCACAAATTTGCATTTGCAATAAGTGATTATACATAATTGTAAAAGTTAAAAAAGTTCAAGAAAATAAAATGCTATGCATTAATAACTGATTATAGAAACTAAAATGGGACATTCAGGGTCAGGGTCTGTCATGCCATTTTTATCTCCCTTCAAAGACTAATGAAAATAAAATTGTTTTATGTAATGTATACTCAAATCTATTTGTTTTTTCTGTACATATAGTTTTCCATAGATAGATACACTATACCTGCCACTATACCTTTCCATCCCATAGTTAATCCATAGGGTTTAATCTGATGTGGGTTCACCATTTGCAGCTATAACAGCTTTAACTCTTCTGGGAAGGTTTTTCACAAGGTTTAGGAGTGTGTTTATGGGGATTTTAGACCATTCCTCCCAGAAGTATTTGTGAGATCACACACTGACGTTGGGTAGAAGGTCTGACTCTAACCCTAACCCCAATGCTGGGACTCAGTCTCTGTTCTAATTCATCCCAACATAATTCTTTTTAGAATTACTGTAGGTCAGGACTAGGGATGGTGAAATTCATAAAAAAAACCTTCAATGAACCTCATTGAAGTCGGTCACTGAGAAAAGAAAACTCACACATGCACAGCCATTAAACACCGCGACACGCTTCAGTCACGAGTCACACTTCGAGGTTGAACGATGATATGTTAAAAGTCCATTTTAAACTGTCACACAAAGAGAAAAAAAAAATCTACGTTACAGTAAATTATGCTGCTAAATATCGTAGAAAAAACCTTACCACATAGATTAATTGTGCTACATTCTGGACATTGGTATGTCTTGTCTTTTGGTTTTCTTTCTCTCTTCCTGTTATTTCTGTCATTGTGATTGTCTGGGCTTTTACTTTGACATGTGGGTTTGTGTTCAGCCTTCACCTACTTTCCTCATGGCCATGTGTGTGTGTCTCCACCCATTAATTAATCCCAATGTGTCTCACCTGTTTAGTGCCCTGTTTAAGCTCCTCCTGTTTCTTTGTCAAATAGTGAATTTGTTTGTTCCCGTACAAACAAATGAGCGTTCTGTATCATGTCTTGGCTTTTCTGGTTTTGGATCTTTTTCTGCCCTCTAGTTTTTGACTGCAGTCTGCCCCTTGTCTGTTGAGTCACTCTTTGTCTGGTGCTGAATCTGGATTCTGGACTTGACCATGAGCCTGTCTTAGCCCCATCGGTACTGCCACGGATTCTGGAAACGTGTTCTCTGGTAATGCTTTTTGGATTTTCCCTGATTACAAAGTCTGTGTTACTGGTTCTGACCCTTCTCTGTAGAGCACCTTACATCTGGGAATCATTTTCGCAGCCTCTCTTCACTATAAATTATAATAAAGTTGTTAAAAGTGAGTCCTGGTTTGTCAGTCTTGTATCTGGGTCCATACTGTTCCTGATCTTGTGTCAAATTCAGCACTGCATTTGCTATTAATAAATTCTGTCTTGTATTGCTAATGCTCAAATTCATTAATTTTAAATATATGCTGTGGATAGATCACAAAGCTTCCTCTTTATAGTCTACACTACAATGGTAAAGAGTTTGTGCAGTTTAATTTTTTACCGACAACAGAAAATTATGACCAGACAACGTTGAGGTCAACCATCGGTCAAACGGCTATCTGTTAACATCCCTAGTTAGGACTGTGTTCACTTCAGTCCACTTCATCCACATCAAACTCTCTCATCCATGTCTTTATGGTCCTTCTTTATGCACTGGTGCACAGTCATGTTGGAACAAGAAGGGGTTATACCCAACACACATAGACACAGCTGCAGAACACTGCAATGTCATATTAAGAATGGGATGTTGTATATTTTAAGGCATTTGAGTGAATACTTTTGGCAATATAGTGTACATATATATTCTCCTTGTTTCTTATGAATTCAAATTCTACCATCTCACCTGTACCATTTAAATTTCTAATCTATAAAGTAATGGAAATCCAGCTCTATCTACCTTGCCTCTCTGCTGTTATGGTACAATATTCACCTCGACCAAGGAGGTTATGTTTTTACCAGAGTTTAAGGAACAAATTATTACATTTTGGTGGTGATCCAGAAGAGATCCTGGATTCTGGATCACTTTGAAATGTATTCTCTATTTACCACAATATAAAATTTCAAAGTGATTCCGGATCACCACCAAAAATGTAACAATTTGTTCCTTGTGACACTCCCAACACATCCTGAAAATGTTAGCAAAATCCATCCATCATTTTTTGAGTAATGTTACAGACAGACAAACAAACTCCAGCGAAAACACAACCTCCTTGGTGGACCTCCCTTCATTCGAAGGAGTGGGGGGGGGGGGGTCTGCCTTGGCGAAGGTTTGAGATTTCAGAGTGCTTTTGTAGTTTGATGTGTGACCAGTGGAGGGTGTCTATGGTCCAGGATTGGGGCATAAGGCTGGTAAGAGGTGAATGTTAATTGTGACAATAATGAAATAACTCTAACATTACACAAGCATTTACCGCAGTGTAAAATTCCAAAGTGATCCAGAATCCAGGATCTCTACCAAAATTGTATCATTTCTTCCTTGTGACACACACAACACGACATGAAATTTTCATCAAGATCTGTCTCTCTTCATTCAAAGGGGGGGGGGGGGGGTCTGCCTTGGGGGAGGTCTATGCTCTCAGAGTGCTTCTCTTGTGTAACATGTTAAATATATTCACATTTGTCATACAATTCTATAACACATTCAAAAGGGAGTGGGAGGAAGTAAAACTTATCAACACTCCCTCACAACCAAACTGACATCATTATGTTACAATAAAAGATATTAAATGTAAAGAACAACTGAACAATATAGATTGATTATTGGTGCAGATACTCTGTAGGTAAGTCATAATGTGGATTCATTTGTTGTTTTTTTTAATGTTTTTATGTTTCAGTTCTTGTCTAAAAGGAGCTGGTTATATAATCAAAGGTCACAGGCTGAATTGTGTTGGTGTAACTTTAGATTGAATAATAAAATGCTGCTGGAATCTTTGACTTTCTCGCTTTCTCTCATCTTGAAAGTAGGCAAAGTTGTGACAGAAGCTTTTACTTTGATTTAAAGAAAATAACTGTTCGGAATAATAACAATGTTTTCACTCCTTGAATAATGAAAAGAAAAGAACTTCATATTCACTTTAGCCAACACAATGATACACCACTGTGTGAAATAACCCTGGTTTTCAATTACAGCTTTTGTGTGTCTTGGTATGAGCTCCACAAATCTTTCATATTGCTGGCTTGGTGCTTTGTGTTTCACAAATGCACAGAATTTCAGTTATGTTTGATTGGTTGTTCAGCATCTGTGTTCCTGAGCTGTGTTTGCATGTTGATACTTTTACTCCATTAAGTTTGACAACAGTAGTTTCTGTGCAAAAAAACAGCATTTTCTTACAATACATTCTATGTTTGTCCAATGCTATATTATCCAGGACCAGAGGTGGAAGTAGAAGTATTTCCTTTACTGTACTTAAGTAGATTTTTATGTATCTGTACTTGACTTGTATAAATTACTGTATTTATTTTTCTGGCAACTTTTACTCCCTATATTTTTGTATAAATATCTGTACTTTATACTCATTCTTTAGAATCTCAGAATAGACTTTTTAAAACTAAACAGATGTGACACTATGAAAAATAAGTCATATCAGAGGGAAAATCAATGGAGAACAAAAATTTGAGTTTATATATCCTAATTCTGACTTTTTTTGTCAGAATTTTCACTTAATCTCACAATTCTGCTTTTTTAAAATCGGATCAAAATGATGACTTTATCTCAATTGTAACTTTTTTTTCTTCTATTTTTCCAAAACTTCCTGTCCATACCCACTAAACTGAATACCATGAACTGATCAAACACATCATCTACACAGTAACTCACATTTAAAGGCTTTATTGTTGAAAACTTTATGATTTTTCCTGGTTAAATAAATGTTATTTTATCCATGCCAAAAATGCTGTTTTACTTTTTACTTTATTACAATTCAGAAGTTGTACATTTTTACTTTTACTTGAGTAAATGAGTTGAATCAGTACTTCTACTTTTATCAGAGTATTGTTTCCATACAGGTAGCTGTACTTGTACTTAAATACAGAATGGGAGTACATTGACCACCTCTGTGCAGGACATTGTTTTAACCCTTTGTTAGTCACACTACAAAAATCACAATAAAAAAAAATGTTTTTTTTTTTGCTTTTTCTATTACAACATAAAACATTATAACATAATATATATATATATATTTTTTTTACCGACCTTAAATTTAATTAAAGTAGTAAAACTCAAACGTTAGTCCTTCACCAATCTTACCAACATAATTTGTGACTTGGTACAAATTAGATGTATTAAGCCTTTATGTTTGATTAGCATTAGCATTAGCATTTCATCACCCTTTATTATCATCTCTTACGCTTGGTTCAGCATGTTTTTAAAAAAATATATATATTAGATGAGTACCAAAGTATGTCTGAAACATGATGAGGATTATTTTTGTAAAATAGACTCTGTAAAAGTTAATAAAATGAACAAAAAAAAAAAATCAAACTTGCCTACAATTTCGTGTCAAAAGAAAAGATCATAGCAGAGGTGTTGTGACATTTTATGATCTTCTTACTTGGTGGTGTATATATACTAGCATGACCTGAATATATCATTGACAGTGCCACTTAGTGGTGTTTTTGTGCATTACACGCTTCTTACAAAAGGGGAAGACAGCCCAAGAAGTTTGGTGTAAAAGGACTTAAATTTAGATTATAGATATTTAGGTTCAAAGTTACCTCTACCAAACAGTTGAGCTGACCAACAAAGGGTTAAACATGCAACCCATTGAGAACAATAAAATAGCAACAACCCAGTTGACTGAACCCAATAACCTGATATTTTTCTCTGTGATTATATTAGTGTATAGTACAACCACATCCCACAAGTAGAAAACCATGCATCAGTGTCAGCGTCTCTGAGACTCACCACTCTGGGATCTCCACTCTTCTCCATCAGTGGAATGAGACTTTTGGTGAGAATATAAACCCCTAGTGGATAAAAAAGAAAGAAGAATATATTTAATAACCATCCATGCCTTTACCGCTGACTCGTTATTTCACACTTCAGCCCACATCTTCACTCACCGAGAACATTGGTGGCGAATCCCTTCTCCAGACCCTCAGCGTTCACATCCCTCTGACTCATAATGGCGCCTGCGTTATTGATCTACACAGATCACAACACAAGATTTATTGCACCTAAAAGTGAATGTAACCCCTTACCATTCCAGAGTAATGTTGTTTAAAGGGGATGTTTCATCCAAAATGCACCTTTTAATGTTTTTCCAACACAAATATATGTTGTGTGTGTGTGTGTGTGTGTGTGTGTGTGTGTGTGTGAGGAGACACTTAAATTATGAAAAAAAAATCATCAACCATTGATCAGGTAAAATAGACTTTTCACACCTTTTCATGGTCATCTAATTCAGAGGCTCCATCCTGAATATTGATTCATAAGTAAAACCCATTTAATACATTACTTTTGTTTTTACATTCAATTATAGACATATTTGCTGGAAAAGTAACTTAAAAAAAAAAACCATCAAATTTAGTCTTAGCTCTTATGAACGTTTTACTTAATTAGTAAATTGAATAAGAAAACACTTGATTTTCACTGAAAAATACACAACACACATCCTAATAAATATTGAAAAATCATCAAATGAAAAATGCACTTTTTAATGTTTTTCCAACACAAATATGTGTTGTCTTTGTGTGAGGAGACCCTGAAATTATTAATTAAAAACATCCACTCTCCTTTTCTCTTGATCCATTTCTTGTTGGAGGGGGATGAAAACGCTCCCTTTTGGATTTTCTATGCTTCATACGTCACATGCATAGATTCATTTGAATACCCCACCCCACCCCATTCCACCAGCTCAGCTAACCCTCACCTACTGGTCACATGACCTTTGCTCAGACTCATAGATCCACCATTATTCTCTATTGTATCCTGGTGTGGGTCCAGTGTTTTGGGGTCTGAGCCCTGGTCGCTGTGCGTACGTCCGGGTCCGTGGTCGGTCTGAACCAGGTTGATCAGACAGGCTGGTCTGTGGGTGGTACCGCGACCGTGGTATGATGACCCATCTGGCCAGCCCAGGTCCAGATAAACCAGACCAGAATGCGCACCAGGGCTGCAAACAGACCAGAACTTGAAGGTACCAGGGCTGTAAAACTCAGCACTCAGGTCCACTTTGATTCTCTCCAGATGATTTTATTTTTATTTTTATTTGTGTTTTTGTCTCTTTTTCTCTGCCTCAAAGTGTTCAGGATCCATTTATTTTTCTTCTTCCTCTCAGTAGAATGCAGAACATAGGGGCGGAGTCAGCTGTGGTTCATTTGTATGAAAGCATGAGACACTAAAACAGAGTGTTTTAAAAAGGTCTGTTTCTGCAGGTTGAAGAGGCTGCTGTAACTCTGCATCAATGTGGTATTTTGACCAAAGCATGTGACAGACAGGTCACTGAGACACCAGGGAACTGTGTCCACTGGTGGAAAATGGACATAATATGTCCCTGTTAAAGCACTTGAAAAATCCCTCTCTATCTACTTTAAAACTCCAGCTGTTCTTCAACCATTTGGAGTACAGATAAAAGAATAGGCTCTTTGTAAAGGTAACACTTTGTAGTTTGGACTAAAATAGTCATGTATGCAGAAAATGCTTAGAAACACATACATTTTGACTTTTTGTTTCTCCCCCTTGACTTACTGTATTTTTTTTTGCATGAAAACCAGGATGTATTTCTCTGCATTTGGTAGGTATGGACTGAAACACACTATTTACCAACAGACCAATATGCACTTAACTGTTTGAAGACAACTTTATTTGTACAAATTTCAGTTTTAGAGCATTTTTCCTTTGGTTTTGTTTATGCTTTTTCCAGAGGGGAAATTGAGAGGATAATCAATTTTTCCATAGTGGTTTCATTTGGAGATTTTTCAAAAGAATGAGTAACTGTTGAATGCTTCAAATACAGAATGTGAGTACTTTTACCACCTCTGAGTAATTAACACAAAAAACAACCTTAAACTTATCTTGGTCTGTTTGTAATGTGGATTTGTATTTGTTTTAATCTGTTTTTATCATTTTTTTAAACCTGTTTTTAATCTATCTGTTTTTATGTAGATTTTGGACAATTGAAAATAAACTGAATTGAATTTAATTGATTTGAATTGAAGCAGCTGCAGGTTGAGGTAAGTTTTCAACATAGTTTTTTTGTGTTAACCTTTGATGCATGCTGATCACTCCAGTACAGTCACTACAGTCTACAGATGTTCTCTTGTATATTCATGGGTTTTGTTGTTTTAGTTCCACATCAGTCAGTTCATATCATTACTGTAACTGGTCTGTTTTTAATACTTGATCTGCACTAACATGTTTACCTGTAAATTAAATGCTTGTTGTTATTAGACTGTAATTAACAGTCTCTTCTTAAACAAACACAGCATTAAAGTGTTTTATTTCACAGTGTTCTGATATTGCGTTTTAAATACATGTTTCTTTGGTTCGAAGCTTAAACACATGTTATCCAGCTGAGTGGACATTTCTGTAACTCCATAAAAGATAGATTAATTAAAAAGATTTTAATCACATTACTTTTTCCATGCCTAAAGTTGAAGAAAAACACATTCATTCATTCACTGCCAGGTGAATGAGAAGATAATACTGACTCAAAATATAGTCAATATTATATGATATTATACATGTTATACTATATTATATTCTAATATTATATAATATTATACTATAATAAAAGGCTTTAAGACTACATAAGTATGGCACCCATCAAAATAAATTGTAAACTGTTCATTTGGATTTGAATTGATGCTAAAACACGTCAATGGCAGTGAATGAGTTAAGAAAAAAAATCTTCATGAAAGTTCTCATAATTTATACATCAAAGGGTTAAACTAAAGAAGAATTTGGTAGATGTTGAAGCAGAAGTTGTCAAGCGTGTCTCTCACCAGTACATTAAGTGCCTTATATTTCCTCTTGAAGGCTTCTGCAAACTCCCACACCTTCTTGGTCTCAGAAAGGTCCAGGATGTGGACATAGATCTCCTGCAACAACACAGGCCATTTACAAATGAAATATACTTAGTAAATTATTGCCACGTCTCTGTAGTCACTTTAAGGTTATTCTGTCTTTTTTTTTTTTTTTTTTAGAAGTGACTCATACTGAACTTTATTTCCCGACTCCTTGACAATATCAGCCCTCGCCTCCTCAGCCTTGTCCTTGTTCCTGCACACCATGTGGACCGTCCCACCTGTGGAAAGTTAAAGGAGTTAACGCTAATTCAAGAGAAGGAGATATGTATTTTAGTAGAATGAAAAAAAGCTGTTTAATATCGTGAGCAATGACTTTTATATTTATATATATAAAAAAATTGACACAGCTTGTTAATAAAAAAAAATTAATTATGATTGATATGATTCTATTTGGGTATGTTTTTATTAGTAATGTACACTATATTGATGTTTATAAAAACTATATGGACGAAAATATTAGAATACATCATGGTTACAACTCATAAAATATTCTAATATATTTTCAGATATAAAGATGAATATTTCCTTAAAATTTAATGGGAGATTTTTCTTCCTAAATGGGATGTAAAGTGAGTAGATGGTTAGTAGTAGTAGACAATTATAATTTACAGTGACAGGATGAAAAATATTTAAACAAAAATTTGAGATGGAACATTTAAAATCATAACTATTAAAAAATTAATGTTGAGAGAAATGAATTAAAAACATCTCTGAGGCATTTTGGAAGCAAGGGTAACAATTTAAATGAGCTTATGCTTCATCATACTCCTTTTTGGACATGTCATTGTGTATTATGATTATTTTTATTATTATTATTATTATTATTAATTATTGTTGCATTCTGCACATGTTCGAAATAAAGCACTCAAATCAAATAAAAAAAATTTAAACAAAAATAACCAATACAATGCAATGATATTTATCAGAATATAAAACCATATTATGACATTTGTCACTGTATTGTAGCCTGGATCTAGAGTTCAACAGTTCCACATACTATTTCTGTCCATATATTGTATTTTTACATTTTCAGCTAGCTTCATTTTCACATATGGAATCTATATATATGACCATGGTTGTAGTATCTTATTTTTGTGAATGTATTTATACGCTGAAATAAAATCAACGGAGTTTATATCTGTATCTGTATAGTTGTATACATCTTCAGGATTTACCAGATAGCTTTCATTATAGTTAATAACAGCCATAAGAGGACTGAATGTCCCTACAGTCCCTGGGTAATAAATAAGATGTACTTGTTACAGATGTTAGCAGAGCTTCACTGAGCTCAGAAGTGTTGAATAGTTGCATAAAATGCCACCTTACATCAGTTAATCACATACAATACAATAAAGATTAGTAAAGGGCAGCAATTCAACACACATGTACTACACAGAAAATTAGAATATCCTCAAAAAGTGCATGTATTTCAGTAAGGTGAAGTACGTACACACACACACACCCACACATATGCAAATCATTATATTTTAAGCTTATATTTGTTTTTATTTTGTTGATTAGGACTTTTACAGCTTCAGAAAACTCACTTTCAAGCAATATTTCAATTTTCAGAGTTCTAGGGTTTGAGGTTTTAATGAGTTTTAAATCAGAATCATCAAAAATACAAAGACATACTTGCCCACTGTGCATTTCATGAGTCTATAAACTGCATTGGTTTCACCTCTTATGTTGAATTACCCGAATAAAACAACTTTTACGCAATATTCTAATTTTCTGAGCAGTACTTGTAAAGGATCAACTGAACAACGCTTAAAGGTTTCTCAAGAACCAAGTGTTCTTTGATTTACACTTGTAGTAAATAAAAGAACAATTAGACCTGAAATGTGTTGGATATAACATTTAGTTAGTGTTGAAGTTGTAATGATAGTTAATTCTTTTGCTTAAAACACCTGAAAAATCCTTCTCCAAATTAAAATGACAGTTGTTCTAAAATCATTTGGAGTACAGATAAAAGAATGGGTTCTTTGTAAAGGTAGAACCCTGTAGTTTGGACTAAAATAGTCACTTTTGCTGTTAATTTAAAAAGTAGAAAGCTGTATACTTAGAAACACAAATACATTGAATTTTTTTATTTATTTATTTTTGAATTTTAACTTAGTTTTTGTATGAAAACCAGGGTGTATGCTGCTGCATTTGGTAGGTATGGACTGAAACACACCTTTTACCAACAGACCAATGTCTCTGCACTTTGCAGTTCAAAGTTGAGAACTTTATTTGTCAAAAATGTCAGTTGTAGAGCAGGTTCATGTGCTTTACAGAGGGGAAGTTTGGGAAATTAAGTTTTTATAAAGTGTCTACAAAAAATTCATATCTGTTGGAATGCTTTAAATATAGATATTTTAGCAAAAATTTATGAAAATAAATATTTCATATACAAAATGAAAAATTTCAGTGGTAAAATAAAGTTCAAACTAGTATTCTGGTCCAAAATCCACCCATTGTCATATGCTGGTATTCAGCAGCTCATTGTCTATCCACATGTTGCCACTGATTATAAATGTGAACTGATAAGATGAGATGAGATGAGATAACATAATTCCTTTATTAGTGCCAAATTCCAGGTTTACAGCAGTAAGATTATAGCACAGCACATAACATATGCAATATACACATTAATATAAATGATTACAGTATTATTGGATGGTTTCTATTGCAGTTTCTGTTGTGGATTCAGACAGCTGCAGGAAGGAATGAAATGTGATAGATTTCTTTTACACACTTGAGGGTGTCTCATAAGTATGAGTGTTGAGTTACTTCCATAACCTTCACCAAGAAGGTTATGTTTTCGATGGAGTTTCTCTGATGGATTTTGATCAAATTTTATCAAAATCCATCCATAATTTTTTGAGTAATGTTGCTGACAGACAGACAGACAGACAGACAGACTCCTTAGCAGACCTCTCTTCATTCAGAGGAGTGTGTGTGTGTGTGTGGGGGGGGGTCTGCCTTGGCGAAGGTTTGTGCTCTCAGGGTGTTTTTCTAGTTTGATGTGTGACCAGTGGAGGTGTATTAATGTGGTAGCTGTGTATAGAGGTGTCTATGTTCTAGGATAAGGGTAAGAGGTGACATAACATTACACAAGCATCAGTAGGTTCAGTCGTAGGAGCCGCACCTTTCTTAGCAATGGCCATGGCGGTGGCTTTCCCAATGCCACTGTTGGCCCCTGTAATCATGAAGGAGCGTCCAGCCACAGATACTTCCAGATCCTTCTCCACAAACCGCTTGGAAGCTGAGAGAAAGGAATTCCTACAGGACATGTTCATTTAATGCTTTAGAAATATTATAAAACAAATCAATACTTTTCTGTGAAACATGTTTGTTTTGTTCCTGGAACGATGCATCAAAGTGTTTCTGACTCATTGATGATCAGAGGTGGTAAAAGTACAACTACTTGTGTGGAAAAAAAAATCACTCTGGTAAAAGTAGAAGTACTGATTCAACTCATTTACTTAAGTAAAAGTTAAAAAAAAAAAAGTACAACTTCTCAATTTTAATAAATAAAGTAAAACTATATTTTTGGTCATGAATGAAACAATACTTATTGAACCAAATAAAATCATAAATGTTTCAAAGGTATCCAAAACTAAAGCCCTTAAATGTGAGTTACTGTGTAGATGATGTATTTGATGGGGTCATGGTACTCAGTTTTGTGGGTATGGGGAAGAAATTTAATAATTGAGATAAAAAGTCATCATTATGAGATAATAAAAAGGCCTAAATATGAGATTTTAAAAAAGAAATAATTATGACATAAGTCAAAATTATCTGATAAAGATTCATAAATATGAGATAAGAAATACATAATTATGAGATAAATAGTCAAAATGATTCAATAAAAATGCAAAATTCAGAGAAAAAGCCATTATTATGAAATAAAAGTCATAATTGTGTTATATAACATCACACTTTCTCTCCTCCACTGATTTTCTGTCTGAAGTGACTTATTTACGTTCTGTCACATCTGTTGAGTTTGAACAATGAAGTATTAAGGGTTTATATTAAAAGTGAGTTACTGTGTTGAGTTTGATTGGGTCAAGGTAGATGGTTTTGTGGGTATGGGCAGGAAATTTAGGGGAAAAAAAACAGTAAAAATTTAGATAAAAAGTCATTATTATTATTTAAAATAATAATAATAATAATAAAAAGTAATAAATATGATATTTTTGAAATGCATAATTTTGAGATAAAAAGTAAAAAATGTGAGATAAAAAGACTAAATTATCAGATAAAAAGTCATAATTATGAGATAAGAAATGCATAATTATAAGTAGAAGAGTTCAAGTCATGAGACAAAAAGTCATAATTATAAGATAAGTCATAAATAGAAGATAAAAAGTAAAAAACATGAGATAATAAATCCATAATTATGAGAAAAAGACTCAAATATATGAGATAAAATGACACAATTGAGATAAAAAAAAGCCCAAATTATGAGATAAAAGGTCCTAAATATGAGGTAAGAAATGCATAATTATCAGATAAAAAAGTCAACATTCTGATAAAGTAAAAAATTATGAGATAAAAAGTCATAAACATGAGATTATTATTGTCTGTCTTAATATTGTACTGCATTTACTGTACTTAATATTGTATTAATACTATCTTAATATTGATATATGAAGTCACAATGTTTCTCCGAGTCTATTCTGAGAACATTAGGAGTATAAAGTACAGATATTATAGGACGTAAAAGTGCAAAGTTTCCAGAAAAATAAATACTCAAGTAAACAACAGACACTTAAAAAAAAAAATCTACTTAAGTACAATAAAGAAGTACTTCTACTTCATCACTTCCCATCTCTGTTGATGATCAGTGACATCTGAGTCTAGTGGATATGTAACATTAGATGGGACAGTGTCAGTGTGTGAGGTCATCCTGCTTACAGTATGTCACCTCACAGCTTTACTGTACACATACAATGAAGGAGACAGCGTGCCTGGCATCGTCTCTGATGGATAAGGACGGGTTATTCGGGGACTACCGTCACTGACAAACAGGATCGGTATGTATGTGTTTGTGTGTGGGGCACTTCAATTCTACCCATTGTATCCGATTCCATTGTTGAAGGCGGCTGAAGAAAGAGGCAGGGAGGGGGTAAAACTGAGGTTAAATGCCGCCTCTGTTCAATGGTGTCATGCAGAGAACTATTAGTGCAGGGTCAGAGTGGGTTGCCGGGCTGTTTTCCGGCAGAAAAGATAACACAGAACAAAGGGGAGAAGGGAAACAATCACAAAAGCACCTCTTCACATAGCCGGGTTTGCTGTATTCTAATGAGAAAAGGCAGCTACGGGTGGATCAGATAGGATGGGTATGGAGTTTAGAGTCCTGTTGTGATCAGACGGTTGACCCACAGTGATCCACAGCTAAAGCTGAGTCACTGTGGACTCAGTTATGAATTAAAAAAATTAAATAAAATACTGAGCTGTTACTGTCACTAATGGACTAACAAGCAAGAACTACATGAAGTAAAACCTCCTTTATTAAGCCTTTAATGCACAGGTGTCAAACTCCAATGTAGGATGTTCCGGACTAGGATGTTTCGGACTAGGATGTTTCGGACTAGGATGTTTCGGACTAGGATGTTCCGGATTAGGATGTTTCGGACTAGGATGTTTCGGATTAGGATGTTCCGGACTAGGATGTTCCGGACTAGGATGTTCCGGACTAGGATGTTTCGGACTAGGATGTTCCGGACTAGGATGTTCCGGACTAGGATGTTTCGGACTAGGATGTTTCGGACTAGGATGTTTCGGACTAGGATGTTTCGGACTAGGATGTTTCGGACTAGGATGTTTCGGATTAGGATGTTTCGGACTAGGATGTTTCGGACTAGGATGTTCCGGACTAGGATGTTCCGGACTAGGATGTTTCGGACTAGGATATTTAGGACTAGGATGTTTCAGACTAGGATGCTTCAGACTAGGACGTTTTGGACTAGGACGTTTCGGACTAGGACGTTTCGGACTAGGACGTTTCAGACTAAGACGTTTCAGACTAAGACGTTTCAGACTAGGATGTTTCGGACTAGGATGTTTCAGACTAGGATGTTTCAGACTAGGATGTTTCGGACTAGGATGTTTCAGACTAGGATGTTTCAGACTAGGATGTTTCAGACTAGGATGTTTCAGACTAGGATGTTCCAGACTAGGATGTTCCGGACTAGGATGTTTCAGACTAGAATGTTTCGGACTAGGATGTTCCAGACTAAGATGTTTCAGACTAGGATGTTTCGAACTAGGATGTTTCGGACTAGGATGTTCCGGACTAGGATGTTTCAGACTAGAATGTTTCAGACTAGGATGTTCCAGACTAGGATGTTTCAGACTAGGATGTTCCGGACTAGGATGTTCCGGACTAGGATGTTCCGGACTAGGATGTTCCGGACTAGGATGTTCCGGACTAGGATGTTTCAGACTAGGATGTTCCAGACTAGGATGTTCCGGACTAGGATGTTTCAGACTAGGATGTTCCGGACTGCGCTTTTTGCAGAGTAGGACTGTTGAGCCACATTTTGTAATAAACTTTTTCATTTCAGTTTGTAATAAAGACACATTATGTAATAATTTATTCCATTTTGCAGCAGCAGGTGCTTTGGTGTTGTAGCATTAAAACTCAAGGAGCTTTTTGGGAAACTGGGCTGGATTTTGCCCCGGGCCGCTTGTTTGACACCTGTCCCTTAACACCTACTGTCACAAATATTCAACATACCAAAAAATATATCTATTTTAAATTAATTAGCTCTAATTATTTCAGAATTTACTTTCGTTATAAACATATATTTAAATTCAGACTTTTAAGGGGATCAAATGCACATCAAAATCCAAGCAGAGTGCACTAAATAAAACTGATCAAACTAGAGCAGTCAAAATGAATGCATTCATGCAGATTAATCCATCATCATGATTAATCTGATTAAACTTTTTAATGCAGTTAAATGGAACAGCTGTTTACAGTTGTTTTGTTGATTTTGCATCACTTTTTTGTAAGTAGATTTATTTATTTATTCAATTTTTGGTGAATTTTAGTGGATTTAACCATGTTTTGTATATTTTTTTTCTTTGTGTATTTAAACAGCATGAAGTGTTTTAATCATGACAAATCAAAATTTATTATTTTTGGGGTTAATATGATGAAACATTTTAATAATTTGACAGCCCTAAATAAAACTTTAAGAATCATGTAACTTTTCAGCTCATGTCACCTCATACATCTACAACAAAACAAAAAGTTAATTCATCTTTTCTCTACCTTGAGGTTAATCATTTTAAATATTACACATTAAAAAGTAGAGAAACGGCCACGCCCCAACTTCCTGAAGCTGTCACATCTTAATAGATGCAGTTATTAGTCGATCCGTCTGTTTTCTACTGATAACCTTTGGATCAAAATGTCACAATTTGCAGCTTCTCAGTTGTGAAAAGTAATTTATATAAAATATCTCTCAGATGTATATCAGTTAATTGCTCAAATGATTAGAATATTGATCAATAATGACAAATCTTAGCAACAGCCTCATATATTTAAATATCTTCTTCTACTTATATTTATTATTTACAGTTTAAAATAAGATGAATGGGAGAATGACAAGAGCCAGAAACAATGTTTGGCTTTTCTGCTTTGGAAATACTTAGAATTAGACAAACTGTATTATCATTCAAATATGAACATGGTGAATATTGAACAAAATGTTATTGCAGTTGGCTCCAAAAAGTTTGAAAATGTATAAAATATGCAAAAATAAATAGTAATCTACTGAATAAATAACAATGATAGTTTTCTGTGCAGTACTAGTTTAGTTCTTATAATGAATCAGTTACCAAAAAAACATGGCTGATTAAAAATAAATAAATAAATAATAAGAAGAATAATATATATTTAATGACTATGAGCATGATGATAATGTTCATCAGAAAAATTACAGTCTTAAAGTATGCACAGAAGATATATTGTAATTCAGATCACGTAAAAAAAATATTAGAGCTGTCAAAGGATTATAATGTTAATCATATTAATCACAGGATTGCTTTGTATTCATTTCAATTAATCATGATCGAAACATTATTATGTCATTTAACTGATCTGTGTCTCTTTTGTTTTGTGCTCAAATGTCACACAAAATGCACAAAAATACACTAAGAAATACAAACACTTGTGAGAAAAAAAATAGAAAACATGCTAAAATCTACCAAAAAAAAATTAACTCAAAACACAAAAAAAGCGATGAAGAATTCAAAATATATTCTAAAACTCTTCTAAAACACAGAAAACCCCCTTAGCAAAAATGTGATAAACTATCCAAAACATGCAAAAATATGAATATATATGCAATTAACACGTTTATTCAACACCTTCAACAGTTTGAATCAAAATAACTGTAAACAACTGTTCCAATTTTTTTTAGCAGATTAACCATAATAATGGATTAATCTACATCAATGCGTTAACTATCTATCTATCTATCTATCTATCTATCTATCTATCTATCTATCTATCTATCTATCTATCTATCTATCTATCTATCTATCTATCTATCTATCTATCTATCTATCTATCTATCTATCTATCTATCTATCTATCTATCTATCTATCTATCTATCTATCTATCTATGTTAGTAGTATCAGAGCCCATGCAGTACAGATGAAGACATCTTACCTGGTGAACTCGGTCAGTCCCTTCAGGAACCAGGCGGAGTTGCGGTACAGAGACATGGTGCTGCTGTGGAAGTCTTTGGCTGTGGTTGCTGTGCTCTCTTTCCTCCTCTTTAACTCTGCGCCACAAAACCACGTGTGGCTGAATTAACATCAGCGCGTGTTAAATGCCGCGCCCTCCCAGACACAGAGGGCAGGCATCAGATGAGTTTACATGACCTGCTTTAACCCTTTAAAAAACAATGTGTTACATTTTTTACAGTTTTGTTTGGAAAGCCAAACGTTATGTTTTAGTTGTATTTTCTATTCTATAACACATTAGGGTAGAAGCCTGTATTGGCTGAGGGGGAGAGGTGGAAGTGGGCGGAGCTTAAAGCTGCAGAAAGCAGGCGGTGAGAGAGAGAGAGAGGGAAGATTGTTATGATTTTTAGCAGCGTTTTTTTTTTTTTTTTTTTAGCTAGGTTTAACTGTGTTTTAATTAGGTGTTGACGGCACAGTAAACCCAAATTTTCGGAATAATTAAATATATTCAGTTGTGAAAATTCAGTTTCAGAAATAGTACTACTAACTCAAATGTATTCAGTTGCTGTAACATGTTCTTCTTTTTAAGTACTTCCAACTAATATTTTTATTAAGGGGAAGTATTGTGGATATAAGTGAACATAACTTAAAAACATAGATAAGTCACAACTTAGTGAATTAAGTCATTGAATGCTAAGAATGATATTGTACTGTTATTTGTATTGTTTCAAAAAATAAACTTAACTGATGTATTAGATGATGAAATATAATTTTAAAGCACTCCAAATAACAACCAATATTTATCACACTAAAAAAATTGCAATCATAAAACACAGTCATTTTATTCAGGGGTGGCTGTGGTTCAGCGGGTCGTCCAATGACTGCAGCGTCAGAGGTTCAGGTCCCGGTTCTGTCTGTCCACATGTCCAAGTGTCCTTGGACAAAGACACTGAACCCTGACTCAGTCTCCCAGTAAGACTGACAGAACCTTAGAATACTAAGTTAATAAGTAATGTTTTAATTTAAGTATACTTCAATAGGCACTGAAATTTTAAGTTCTGCAAAATTATATTTTTTAAGTTCATCAATCGATTGCCTTAACATTTTTGAGTTCTGCTAATTTATTTGGGTTTACAGTGTGTGTGAGGTTTTAACTGTGTTTTAGTAAAATGTTCAAGATGTTTTAATGACATTTTAAATATGCTTTAGTGAGGTTTTAGGTGTGTTTTAATGAAGTTTAAGCTGTGTTTTAGTGGGGTATTAACTGTTTTATTTGTGTTTTAATGCACTAACCATAACCCTGACCCAGAACTGGTCTGAATTAAACATAATTAACTTAACTAAACCTAAACCTAAACTTAAACCTAAACCTATACAAATAAAGTTTATTATTATTAAATCAGATTATTGTCTTTACAACATGAAAAACAAGTCATGCATTAGTTAAACATGACCAAATTACGTTTTTGTTTTTGTTTTGTTTTGTATCACCAGTGTTAAGCTTTATTTGACTACTTAAATGTTTCTTTGCTCCTTCACCTGCACTGGTTTGCCTGACGGGTCCTCAGCCAATGAGCTGCAGGAGCGCAGACAGGGTGCGGCGGTGACTGGAGGAGGTGGAAGCGCACTGATTTCTGGGAAGGTCAACAATGTCGCCTCATTTCTAAACACGTAAAAACATCTCGACAAAACTAGATTTATTCTAAAGGCTACAAGACTTGGATCCGGCTGACATTTTTCATACAGCTGAGACAAAATGGTAAGTTTGTTATCTCAGATAACTCCTGTATAATGTCAGAAGTAACAGGTAAGATCTATGCTGTGGGAAGTGTACTTAGAATAATATACTGTAGATGATTGGACTGGTTTTCTGCAGAAGATAACCCTTTTTTTAATGCGCAAATTGGTTTTACGCACCGACTTCCTTGATCAAAGGTCAGATAGGAAACGAACTTGATCATTATTCTGTTTAAGATTCTGATACGTGCAAAGACCGAAATAAATTTGAAATAAGCAGAATTATTATAGAATATAGAATTTGATGGGATTTTAAAGAGGATGGAGTTAAAAGACGCGCACGTTTGGCAGTATTATAGTGATGTGGTGATGTCAGTCAAATGAATAGAAATGTTTAAAGGAGGTTTTCAGTTTCAGTTAATATACAATTACTTGTTATATATATATATATATATATATATATATATATATATATATATATATATATATATATATATATATATATATATAATTAATCTTCTTCCTCGTGGCACAGGCAGTGTTTCTTGCAGCTATAGTTGAAGGCAAAGTTCTCATTAATTGCCCTTGCACAACACACACCTTGCATTAACTGAGTTATCTCACTCAGAGCTGAAGCATGACTAACGCTTCCCCAGTGAACCACATTTATTTATTTTTTTTCTCAGTTGTGAAAGCTAATTGCAGTTTGGTGCAGTCACATAATGTGTGTGGTTTTGCAGTAACTGTAACAGGGGGTGTGTGTTTGCACATGTGTGTGTGGTTGAGTCAAAGCACATCTGTTTGTGTTCTATTGACAAACTCATGCTGATACAGGTTGTGTTGTTTAGGTGAAATCACTTTGTACACTTTACTGTTTCCCAGATCAGATGACAGTTCCTATTCATTGTTTGTCCTATATATAGTTATAGACAGGCTTATTTTTCACAAAATTTCCACTAGAGCTGCACAATATATTGTTTGAACATCGACATGGCAATGTACACATGTGCAATAGTCACATCACAGACCTGCAATTATTTTTATGTGTATTTTCTTTGTGTATATATATATATATATATATATATATATATATATATATATATATATATATATATATATATATATATATATATATATATATATATATATATATATATATATATATATATGTGTATATATATATATGTGTATATATATATATATATATATATATATATATATATGTGTGTATATATATATATATATATATATATATATATGTGTATATATATATATATATATATATATTTTTTTTTTTTTTTTTTTTAATTAATTCATTTAATTTAGTAGTTTTTAAAATGTAATTAAATAATTCATTCATTTACTTGTATTTATTTTTTTTTATTTATCTTTCTTTCTTTTTATTTATTTATTTAATTATTTCAGCTACAAGAAGGATGATATTGAAACATATATTCTGTGTCGTCTGTTAATCTGTTTGACCATTTGCACCACACAGCTGTTATTTACTACTGAGTATTTTTTTATATCGCAATATATATAAAAACTTACAATGTATGTTATTTCTAACATCATACAGCCCTATTTTAGATGTTTTTTGAGGTTCAAACACTCAAAAAAGGAAATGTTTATATTGTTGGCTATTCAAAAATCACGAGGGTTTTTTTTTTTTATGTCAACTTGAGTCACTTTCGTTGTTTGATAGCAATGATATGCAATGTTGGGTTTATTTGATGGTGTTAATTATCCCACTTCAGTTCTATACATATGATGTGAAACACAAAGCACTTCATTAATAGAATAATTTGTCCCTTTTGAGCGAACTGTACATCTTGGCATTATCCTCTCTATTCCAGTTACTAAATTAGAAAAGCACTCTGAGAGCGCAAACCTCCACCAAGGCAGACCTCCACCCTCTGAATGAAGAGAGGTCTGCCAAGGAGGTTATGTTTTTGCCAGTTTGTTTGTCTGTTTGTTGGCAAGATAACTCAAAATGTTATGGATGATATTGATGAAAATTTCATGACGTGTTGGAAGTGTCACAATGAACAAATGATTAGATTTTGGTGATGATCCAAAAGAGACCCTGGATTCTGGATCAATTTGAAACTTTACATTACAGTAAATGGAGAATACATTTCAAAGTCATCTTCTATTTTAAAAAAAAATAAACAGTTGGGTAAAACTGCCCCCAGGTAATTCATGTGGTGTTTTTTCCCTTTTCAATTTTGTTTTATTGTAGGCTTGGTCTTAAATGTTATTTCAAATGGCATTTAAAAAGTCTTAAAAAGTCCTGAATTGAACTTACCCTGTGCTGTAGGAACCCTGAAAATGTCTAAAAGTCAAAGGGATGAAGAAATAATAACAAATCTATACAACAAATAAGTCAAATGACACCTACAAATAAAATGTGTTGTGTCCTCTTCAACTATTTTGTATCCAACTTAACAACTTAAAATGAAACAAACATAAAACTTTGTTGTACAACATGTATGCCACAATAACCATGTAAAATACTACAGTGGAACCAATGTTTAGCAGCAGTGAAATTAATTAAATGCCTCAACTCAGGAAAATGTTAAAGCTATCATTACATGGCTATTTCATTAATATTCCCGTGTTCTCCATTGTTATTGAATTCATTGTGTGTTGGTTCTATTAAAAAAAACATCCAGATTGCATTGTTTCAAGCTGTTTTTTACAGTAGAAAAATGACTACAGGTCGAACAACAGTTTACTGGTACTTCCTCATACATATCCATGACGCGGTCACGAGGCATCTCTGATTGGCTCAGAATGCGTGAAGGAACACTCCCCCTTACCTTCTCGCGATGTGTGCATTTACCTTTACCCAACTAGCATCCAACTAGGTTTCGTGCCCTTGCTTGTTCTGAAAACGTGAAGGGGAAAAAACGAGGCTTTATTTCCACAGAGAGCACATGAACCAGTTTGATCCGCCATTTTTTTCTCTCCAGTTTGTGCAGCAGCTACTGTGGCTCCGTCTTCTCTTGTAGATGCTAATGCTAATGCTAATGCTACTTCAGATTCACTGCAGGGGACGGGCTTAACCTCACCGGTTGACGCTAAAGTTACTTTACTTCACAGATCCGTTTCCTGTTGCTGTTCAGTCGGCAGGGGAAGCTGCGCCTACAGAAGTTTTACACAACTTTAACAGACCGAGAGAAGAAAAAGGTGATCCGGGACATGACGATGCTGGTTTTGGGCCGTCCACCACGCTCCTGCAACTTTATCCAATGGAGGGACCTCAAGATTGTTTACAAGAGGTGGCTTCAAAGAGCAACAAGCACTATCTCATACTACTGATGTTAATGGTTAACTACTGTCTGTTTGATAGTACTTCTTAAAATACACACAGCATATACTGTACACACCCATGCACTGTTGTATGTTACTGAGAACAGAGAATAGTAAAGGTGTAGTTAACCCTATAATGGCTACCATTATGACTACATTTATTTAAGTCATTTTGGAAGTAAAAGTATAAGAAAATGTCCTTTTCTTTTGCACCTTTTTGCAGAAATAATGTAATAACATTAAATTACTTTAAAAAAAAAAAGACTTCTCAGACTGCAAATTTGATCATATTTAGCATGAAAAACAACTGTAAATGTTAATAATAAAATGATTTGTGTTAATCTCAGGTGATGTATTTGACCTGTATTCTCTTCAAATGCAGGTACGCTAGTCTGTATTTCTGTGCCGGTCTGGAAGACAAGGACAATGAACTGCTGACACTTGAGGTGCTGCACAGATATGTTGAGCTGCTGGATAGGTACTTTGGTAATGTAAGTACAATGAAATAAACATAATCCATCAACAAACTGTTAGTGACACATTGAAATAATTTATTGTTTTTCTTTTACGTCCTAAAAGGGTAATGTTTTTTTACATTCAGAATTATTAAAAAAATAATTATATATGTATGTGACCCTCCAGCACAAAACCAGTCACTTGGGTCAAATTTCAGAAATTCAGATTTTATATTTATCTGAAAGCTAATCAAAAATGCTTGCACTAATTTAAATTTAATTTACACTAATTTAAACAATCAGAGGCCGTTTTTCAACATTGCCTTAGCAACAAGGGATTTTGTTTACTCCAGAAGGCTTTGTTCTGAGGCCTCCCATTGTTTTACATATATAATTATGTAGATTTCTACTTAAGGGTTGTCTAGAGGGAATCCCGATTTTTCCAACAGTACCAAACATGACTCACAAAAGCACAAAAGAAAGTCGCGTTTTGAGATGAGTTTTCTTTGTTTTAGACTTAATTATTACAAGTATTGACTTTTTTTTTTTTTACATTAAATAGATGTGTTTTTTGGAAGCAGTACAATGCAAGTTTTTTTCATATGCATTTTAAAAGTTTCATGTCATGTATTTTGCAGTGGACAACTTTTTTTTTTTTTTTTTTCCCAATAAAACTGTGAAAGTCCTGTCCCCATACTGTACGAGAACACAGGGTCAGAGGAAGTTAAACTTAACTGTCTCCATCACTACTGTCGTTACAATTACAATAATGCTAGTAAATGAAAGATTATTATTATTATATTTCTGTACTGTTGTTGTTGTTATCATTATGACTTATAATTATCATTTCCTTTCATTCCCTCCTCTATCTTTATCCCCTAATCAGCCCATAATTTAGTTGCTCTTTACATTTAGTATCTTTTCATTGTAACATGTGGTCAGTAGTGTTGTTTGTCATTACTCTGTTGTTGTTGTTTCTGTTGTGTTTTGTCTATTTTATGTATTGTTTCCCTGTCCACGTCTTGTTAAATATCACTATTAAAAAATCAAATCAAGTAAAAAAATACTCCACTACAACCACTATTTTTTTTAATTAAAAGCACTACTGAGGTGAAAGGATTAAAGTACAATCAGAAAAAAGTGCTTTAACTGTAAAACCTGTGCAGTAAAATGGTCAATTTCAGTATTTGTCTCTTATATATGACTTTTTAATCTTTCATTTTACTGCTCCATTGATGTTTATCTTCCATTTTACTGCTGTACATCTTTAAGATTTGATATAACATTACATTGTTAGATGTACATCAGTGCTTTGTGTCCTAATTGGATCATCATGAAGATACAAATAAGATCTAATTGCCACTGTGTTGCTGTGCAAAACCAACTATCCTCCTCATCATCATTATCTTAAAAGCATAGAAAAACAGACATGTTCTCAAGCTTTATTCTGCAAAAAAACGAAGAAAAGGCAAAGCATTAGTCCTTAAGATTATTATCAAGGTTTGACATTTTACATTGGTTTGGAAGAGTATGAAAAATTAATGTAGAAAATACATAAAATTCATCTCAGATGTAGTAGAGTATAAAATGTAAAGTAAGTAAATGTAGTTACAATTTATACCTAGATAAAGAACGTGTTAACATTTGACATGGATTTAACCATTGCTTTCTTTGTGATGTCTTTCTATCGTCTGTTAGGTCTGTGAACTGGACATCATTTTCAACTTTGAGAAGGCGTACTTTATCCTGGATGAGTTCCTTATGGGAGGAGAAATTCAAGAAACATCTAAAGTAGCTGTAGGCGGCTCCCTGGAGGAGGCACACACACTCCAAGAGGTGCATATGTCCTCAGCAAATCAGTCATTTATTTTTATTACCCATATGAGATGCATTGTACACTGTTTTATCTGTCTTTTATTTACAGACAATGGAGGAATATTTGAATAAACCTACCTACTGAGCCAAAGCGATGAGGACAATCCACTTGATGTCATATCTGCTTGAAGTTAAATATCGTTAATATATTTCAGGTTAATGCTAAATCTGTAACCACTGATTTTTTTTCTTTCATATATTCGGTCAGGGGTAAGAAATGCTTTTATACCTTATTTATTAATCTCAGGGTTTTAATATGACTGAAAATGACTTTTTCAAGTTTGCATGAATTATTATTTTTTGTCTTATAAGCACATTGTCATAAATATCCAGTGCATTATGTGATGCTGAATAAATAAAGAAACACTACACAGTAAGGAAAAAATAAAGTCAATGCTTTATTAACCTCAGGTATGTCACATTTATGACCACATTTAAGAAATAATTACCAAAAAACACAAGTGAATCTACGGGATTCAACACTGATCTGGTTGTGTGTGTGCATTGTAAGGCTGGTGAATCACATGTACTGGTGGCCTGTTTTTAAGTGTTGTTCAGCAACAAAGTCTTTTTTTTTTGTTGTTTTTTTAAAAAAAAAAAGCATCAAATTAATTTCCAAACTCTCTTATTTCTGCTCTAATAAATAAGACCATTTGTAAACTTACTAAACTAAGATTAAGTGGATATTTTATTTTTCAAAATACTTTATTTATACCCTCGCTTCCAGCAAAACATTATACTGTATATGAATGTATGTGGATATTTGGATTCACTGAGCAGTTTTGGCATCAGTATCACTTTCTTCAGTTTCTGGGGTCATGTAGCTCAGTAATTTCATCACTGCCTCATCGTCAATGCTTTGCATCTGCTCGCTGCCGCCCCTCTCGTCTTCCTCTGTCTGTCTCTTCTGGTTTTTTTCTAAGTCCATTTGATCAAAATAATCCTGTATGGCCTGTTCAAAAGACCCAGTCGTGGTTTGGGTGCCCTCATCCCGCTTTTGGCTCACCTTGTTCTTGTTGTTGTTGTTACTTTTGTACACAGGCTTAGGGTATTGTGCCAGCATCCGAGCTGCCAGATACGCTGCCAGTTCGTCCTCGCCCACCGTGTCGTCATAGTCGTCCTTTAACTTAGTGGGAAGGCGCCGCTGCGTGGGAGCGGATTCCCCTGAACGCCACGTAGGCTGAGTGTAAAGTCGTGACAGTGAGCTTTTGTGTTGCTTCTGCTTCCTGAGGGGAGCCTGGTTGTTCTCTGCGCCTCCTAAACCGAGGATGCTCAGGATCTCTTGTGTCCTCAGCTCGTCTGGTGTGCGATGCCTCTCAGGTAGGCGTCTGCTGTAGAACGTCACCTCAGGAGTCTTGTACATCTTCCTTGGGGATGTCTGAAAGAGTTTGTTTTCGGTTCTAGCGAATGCATTAATATTGTTACTCTTTCGTAGCTTGTCTTGACTCGTGTTCTCTCCCATCTTGAGCATGTCAATGAGGTCTTCGGGCGGAATTTGGTACTTCTGGGAGATCTGAATGAGCTGGTAAATAATGCGTGGGTCAATGTTTTCTTTATACTGAGCTGCTCTCCTTTCAGCCCGCTCCTCTTCCTCTTCTATCTCTCGCTTCTGCTCCTCCTCTTCGGTTTTCTCCAGGACTTTCAGGAGGAAATAGTCCACCAGATTGGCAACATCATCTGGTTCATTTGACCTCTTCACTGGGTAGCTTTCATCATTAGCTTCCTCTTCATTTTCTTCATCGTCACCTTCAAAGTAATCCAGGCCTCGTTCAATCTCATGTCTGTTGTCCCTCTCTGCTTCCTCTTCATCCTCATCCTCCTCTTCTTGCGGTAGCCCCCAGTCTAAGAGATCCCCATCCTCGTATGCAACGTTCCTCACGTTAAATATATCATCGTCTTCCTCCTCATCTTCCTCAGTTTCAGCTTGTCGTTTCTGGTGGGTCTTGACTCCAGTGAATTTACCCAGTTCCTCAAACACCGACTGTAGAGTGGCCAGGTTTTGAGGGGTGTATTTCTCCTCTACATTCTCATTGGTACGTTTGAAGGGGTTATCGTGCTCTGCGTCTGCATCTTCCTCCTCATCTCCCTCACCTTCTTCCTCATCTTCAAACATTAATGGTAGCTTCTTGTGAGGAGTGATGCCATGTTGCTTCAGTTGCATCCTGGGGTACCCGCCATCCTTCACGACTGTGGCTGCTCCATCAGGACGCAGTGAAGGTGGTTTGGAGGAGGTCTTTTCTGACTGTTCCAGAGTACTGAGCACAGCTTGGAGCAACTCCTCACTTTTATCCTCCCTCCCCTCTTCCTCCTCCTCTTCATCTCCCTGCTCCTTGCTTTGAGCGGGGTTTGAGGCGAGTCTCAGCATGGCTCGCAGCTTCTCATTGTCACTGTAACTTGCAGGTTGTTGATGGGAGTCTGTGCTGCTTCTCTGACGGAGGTTTTCGATGTACTCCAAAGCTTTGAGCATGTCCTCGTTAGGGGCCGGGTGGACATTTCCACCTCTAGGGGAGTCGGGTTCACTTACCCGCAGTCTGTGCTCTCTAAGCGACGCCCCTTGAACTTCAGGGGAGTTGAGGAAGAGAGCAAGGTGGAGAAGGAAGAGGGGGACAGGGTTGGTAAAATAGAGGAAGAAAGGCTTGCTTGTTGTGGAGGTCTTGGGGAGTGACGGCATGATGGCGCCTGGAGAGGTAAGAAAAAGAGGAGCATGTCAGCACTGACCTTTACACATAAAGCTAACAGGCTCGCAATGGTTATCGCTCTGGCATTTCTTCAAATGTCCATCTTCTGCTCTTGTCATCACTTTAAATGTCTGGTCTGGTGATAGGATCTGACAGCTTCGACATGTCTATTGATTTAGAGAGAGTAAATTCAGTTAAAATCAACATCTTGATTGCTTAATTCATCCTCACTCCATGAAAACTACCCATGAAACTATGCCTCGCTTTGTAAAAATGCGAACTAAGACTTTTTAAGGTTATTTATTTATAGATAGACATTATTTGTCATCCAGTTATACAAGTGTATACAGAATGAAATGTCATTGCAGTCATCTCACTTCAGTATAAAATAACAAGATAAAAATAGAATATGGGCACTAAAATGTAAGGTCAGATAAATAAAAATAGAAATTCGTACCCAGTCGAATATAGAACGGTGCCAAGGTCAGTGTGAAAGATGATAAATTCCTTTTATTTATTTTATTTTAGTGTTGTAGTTTAAACATCAACAAAGTGTGAACAGATTTTTATAAAATGGAGAATAAACTGAGGCAGAAAAAAATATTGAAATGAATAAAAAAAATAATGATGGACTGAATATGTTTGAAATATCTGAATAAATTCTGTTCATTTTAAAGCATCTGTCTCCTTGTTTGCTTTTAGAAATCTGTTATAGTGTTATATTACAGGGCTGTTGTGGTGTTGGAGTCACGCCTCCTCTTTGCCTTTTGGTGGTATTTGTGGATCATAGTGGAATCCTGCCGCCTGTTTGCCCGCAGCAGTAACAGCACCAACAGTCAGCTCCCGTGCAAATCTCATTAGTGGACAAATTGCTGCTCGGAGTGAGTCACTGCCCCGGTTGTCAAGGTAACCCGGTAAAAGGTCTCAATAAAACTCCTCCTTTACGCACGAGAACCCTCTGTACATCAATTGTGTTTGTTTTGATTCAGTTAAAAGCGAATTATCACCCTCTAAACACTCATCGTCCAATAGATTTTCAAGTGAAATGTGTGCAAAATAAATGAAATATCCCAAGCTTGCTTTTTCATTAGCTTTTTAATTGGAACTTTTTTTTTCTTCTACAAGCAATATAAAAAGGGGATTAAAAAAAACCCAGTCTGCAAGCGATGGCTCATGAGCCACATTTGCATTAATTTTCCTATTTACTTTTTATTTAACTTTATGTTCTCAACTTGCAGACAATATAAGTTTTAGTAACCCATCTTTTTTTTTTTTTTAAAGACGAAGAAATTATTTAAAAATTCTGAATGATTAAAGCCAAATAAGACGTAACGTATTGCGTGGAAGCACAAAGCAACCTCTTCGTCTCAACGTCTGTCGGTGCATCAGGTTGGGAATGAAGCGAACGATGGATTTAAGTAAGAGAGAGAGAAAAATAAAAGCTCCCCTTGTTTAAGCTTTAATGAAATGAATAATTTAAAACCATGCCGTGTGTGTGTGTGTGTATGAGTGTGTGCCGTGCCATTAATAACAACAGAGCCTTACCTTTGTAACTAGTTTGTTTCGTGCGTCTTGAATGATGTGAGCATCTCTCTGCGCCTCTGTCTGGCTCTTCGCATTGAGTGTGTTTCAGCACCGCGGACAGCTCCTCAATGGTATTAGAGGAACCACCTGACTCGTGCGTCACGGGGGCTGGCTGATACGCAACACAGCCGCGCACGCGCACTCACGCATGCGCACAACACGCATACAACACACACACACACACACAAACACAACAAAAGAAAAAAAAACGCGCGCGTGCGTTGAGTTTGAGTCAGCCAAACAAACCCTCCTCTTTGAGGTGAAACTAGTTTTGGGCTACATAACAGCTTTTGTCGCAGCTTGTGATCAAATAAATGAATTCTTAATGTGTTTCCATTTTGGGTCATTGGCTTAGTACATACTGAATGGCTCGTGTGCGCATTCAAGTGAAATGATACCTCATTCTTAATGTGGAATGAACCCGTTTAAACATGAAGTCATGTTGTGTTTGTTAGACCTACTTAAACCAAGTCACACTTTGATGACCTTTCACTGTTAATTTCCCTCACTGCAAGTAAGCGGTACCCTTTTTTAAAAAAATATTATTATTAGCAAGAAATAACATTTGCAACGTCTGCTGTTGTGTCTCTGCTGCGGCACCGAGGGACAGAGACAGTTAAAAGTCCACCGATGACTCACATACGGACTCCGCCAAAGCCTGAGACGGGCGGGGGTGACAGGGGGACTGCAGAGGGATGTGTGTGTGTGTGTGTGTGTGTATAAGGGTGATAGAGTGTGAGAGACAGAAGGACGGTGTGTGTGTGTGTGTGTGTGTGTGTGAGAGAGAGAGAGAGAGAGAGAGAGAGAGAGAGAGAGAGAGAGAGAGAGAGAGAGAGAGAGAGAGAGAGAGAGAGAGAGAGAGAGAGAGAGAGAGAGAGAGAGAGAGAGAGAGAGAGAGAGAGAGAGAGAGAGAGAGAGAGAGAGAGAGAGAGAGAAAGAAAGAACACTTTCCCCTCTGCTGTGGGCTCTATTTTTGGCTGCTTGTCAAATCCTGTATGGATCTGTGTGTGTGTGTGTGTGTGTGTGTGTGTGTGTGTGTGTGTGTGTGTGTGTGTTGCGCACTGTTTCATTCATAAATCCGCCTTGTCTCAGTGTTTGATGTGAGCTCTCTACAGTCCTGGCCTAAGTAGTAGCCTACATTCTGCTTACACTGGCAACATAAACATGCAACCTCTGCTGGAAACATGTAAACAATCCAATCTAGCAAACAAAAGCCAGTGAAATTTAATGACATAAAAAAAAACACCTTTATTAACCTTTATTTGATGTGTTTAGTTGTATTACTGTAACTGATCTGCACTTATATGTTTATGTGTAAATCAATTGCTTCTTGTTTAGTCTCCTTAAACAAAAACTACACTGAAAATGGTCTATTTCATAGTGTTCTGATATTATCTCTGGTCTCGTCATCTGAACCCGCTTTATCCTCACTAGGGTCATGAGGGTCACTGGGGGCCTAATCCAGCTACAATGGGTGAAGGCGGGTTACGCCGTGTATGAGTCTCCAGTTCATCTCAGGGCTGAACATATATAGACAAACAATCACTCTCACATTCACACCTATGGATAATTTAAATTAACCAATTAACCTATCAGTGCATGTGTTTGGATGGTGGGAGGAAACTGGAGTACCTGGAGAAAACCCACTCAGATGTAACCACTCGTCTGCGTTGTGTTGAAACTTCCATGAAGGCTGACACTCTTTACAATGCAATATATTTTATTGTCTGCAAAACAGTGAAGCACACACTGGTCAGTCACTCAGCACGGTAAGGTCTTAAACTCCTCCTACTGAGAGCTGCACCGGCCAATGGGTGCTTCTGATACAGTTTGCAGCATTGGCCATAATGTGTCAAGTCTGTTACACAGACACAGGGAGAACATGCAAACTCCACACAGAAAGGTCTGGTGTGGGAATCAAACTAGGGTCCTTCTTGCTGTGAGGCACGAGTGCTAACCACTGCACTGCCTGTTCTAATATGTGTTTTAATTAAATAAACATGTTTAGCTTGAAATATTAAACACGTTGTCCAGCTGAGTGGACATTTTTCGAACTTCATAAAAAATAGGTCAATTTAAAAGATCTCAATCACATTGCTTTTTTCATACCTAAAGAGGAGTAAAAATCTTGACTAAAGGGTTACAGCAACACCAAGTGACAAAAAAGTGCATAAAATACAAAACAATATTTATTATGGCTGTCAAAGTTAATGCATTAACTCAGATTATCAACATGATTAATCTGATTAATAACACTACAAGTAAAATGCTTCTGAAATAAAACTCATGAAATGTTCCCACGTGTGTGATAAAGAAAACTCAAGTTTTAAATGCCGGTTGGATCATGTTTCCAAGATAAGTCTGGGGTCAAAATGTGAAATTATTAGAATGAACAAGAGAATAGGTTTTAGTCCAAAGGAATATTGTTCTCAGATCTACCAGATCGACTTCAAAACACTGTCTGCACATTATGATCCATTCACTTTTCAGGTTCTTTCTAGTGGAATATTTACTAATCCATTGTATACATGTACATAAACCACCATATATGTGGAATAACACACCATCATATATATATTAAAAACATCAGCTAACCAGCACTAAAGTAATTTGTTTTCTTATTCATTTGATTAAAGTATGTAATATTTAACATGTTTAATGTCTGAAACAGATACTTTCTTTGAAAAAATTGTAGAGAGAAATTTTAATGCAATTCAATGAAACAATTGTTTTGTTGAAACTGTTGAAGGTAGAATAGAATAGAATAGAATAGAATAGAATAGAATAGAATAGACTTTATTGCCATTTGTACGTGTTCATCACAGGTACATTGGAATTTTTCGTGCGTGTCCCAGAGTCAGGTAGCTAACTATAAGCAAAGTAAACATTGTTAAATAAACATATTAACTGCACATATTTTTGCATATATTTTTGACATTTTTTGGTCTTTTTTCCCCTGTATTTCAGAAGATACTTTGAAAAGGTTTTGGATTTTCATTACTTTTTTATGTTGTTGTTTTTATTTAATTTTTGTAGATTGTAGCATGTTTTGTATATTTTTTTCTCCACAAACACAATTAATATAGACTAAAAATTCATATTTTTTCATGATTAATCCAAATTAATCCAAAGTAACCCATCATCATCATCTGATAAAAAACGTAATCAAATGACAGCCCTAATACATTCCTATTTTTGCTTATGTTTAACATTTTTTGCTGGGGTTTTGTTTGTGTTTTTGAATATGTTTTAAACATTTTTGTTTGGATTTTAATGGATTTCAGCACGTTTTGCATATTTTATGGTCTGCAAATACAGACACAGAGATATTTGACTCTGTTTTGGAGTTCACAGAAACAGGGTGAAATGACAGCATCAAAAATCACTCCTGTCTTTGTATGCATTCATTCTAGGTTATATAACACTCTTACAATTGTTACCTTATAACAGACTGCAGTACAAGTAACCTTCACCTCGTTTTTCTTACTTTTACAACCAGGAGACTAAAAAGAAACTAGGACAAATGGGCTGATTTTATTGCATGTCTCCTTCAGCCTAATTATACACTCCCTCATGACTAACACACATACAGTAGACACACACAGACAATGCCAGTTTTGTCCTGATAAGGACTGAGCTGTCTGGCTAATTGCTTGTGGTTGCATCTGTGGCAATAATACTGGTAAACAGAAGCCATTTACAGTTCACACTCCCCACCCTTCTTTTCCACTTTACCCTGAAACATAATTTTTTTCTCAGGTCAAGTGTAAAGTTTTCTTAAAGCCAATTAGTAGTTTCTCTCCATGAATTTACTCACGTTGTACTGTGGTGTGACTGTTTGGGGTCATTTTTTTTCCCAATCAAATGGTAGATCTGAGACTTTTTCAGTTCACTTTTACTTCTACTTCAAGTTCTGCTCTCATTATAAAGTATGAATATGTGACTTTCCTCACTAAAGTGTTAGAACCATTGAAATGAACAGCAGAGACAAAATGCAGAAAATAAGATGCTCACTCACCTGTGCTTAATACCTTTTTTTTTGCTGTGTGTTTTCTTCCGTGTGCTTTCTTTCCCATTGATTACCTCAGCCAACAACTCCTCTTTGACTCGGGGCTAAAAGAAGCATGGCAGGAACAAATGGAGACAGGGAGACACTTTTAAGACCATTGTGTCATTGGTGATACATTTTTACATCCACTGTTTGTGCTATTTTGAAAATCCAAATATTTTTTAGATGTACTTTCTATTCTATAAGATATTAGGGTAGAAGCCTGCATTGGCTGAGAGGGAGGGGTGGAAGTGGGCGGAGCTTAAAGCAGCAGAAGGCTGCAGAAGGCTGAGGTATTTTAGTGAGGTTTTAGTGAGGTTATAACTGTGTTTTAGTGAGGTTATAACTGTGTCTTAGTGAGGTTTTAACTGTATTTTAGTGAAGTTTTAACTGTTTTAGTGAGGTTTTAACTGTTTTAGTGAGGTTATAACTGTGTTTTAGTGAGGTTATAACTGTGTCTTAGTGAGGTTTTAACTGTGTTTTAGTGAAGTTTTAACTGTTTTAGTGAGGTTTTAACTGTGTTTTAGTGAGGTTTTAACTATTTTAGTGAGGTTTTAACTGTGTTTTAGTGAGGTTTTAACTATTTTAGTGAGGTTTTAGTGAGGTTTTTAACTGTGTTTTAGTGAGGTTTTAACTATTTTAGTGAGGTTTTAGTGAGGTTATAACTATTTTAGTGAGGTTATAACTGTGTTTTAGTGATGTTTTAACTATTTTAGTGAGGTTATAACTGTGTTTTAGTGAGGTTTTTAACTCTTTTAGCGATGTTTTAACTGTTTTAGTGCGGTTATAACTGTGTTTTAGAGAGGTTTTAACACTTTTAGTGATGTTTTAACTAATTTAATAAGGTTATAACTGTGTTTTAGTGATGTTTTAACTGTTTTAGTGAGGTTACAACTGTGGTTTAGGGAGGTTTTAACTCTTTTAGAGAGATTTTAACTCTTTTAGTGAGGTTTTAATTCCTTTATAGTTAGGTTTTAGCAGCGTTTTAGTGAAATTTTAACTGTGGTTTGGTGATGTTTTAACTGTTTTAGTGAGGTTTTAACTGTTTTAGTGAGGTTTTAATTATATTATAGTTAAGTTTTATCTGTCTTTTAGTGCGGTTTTATCTGTGTTTTAATGAGGTTTTAACTGTGTTTCTGTGCTGAATTCTTGTAAATAAATGTACATAATAGTGCAATGCTCTTTTAATGTGTTTATGTTGAGTGTTGCATTTTTATCTATATTTTTCCAGCTTATACAATTGGTGAATCACTAGAAATTACTATAAATAAGAAGCTGGAACCTGGATGCTGAATGATATAGACAAACACAATTTTTTGAGCACATGTAAAATAAATATAAAAGTCTATTTCTATAACCTCATAAACTTTCATTCTGAACATTTGCACTTGTTTTTTTTGTAGTGAATCTAATAAAAAAATCATGGCTGTTTTGTTTCCTATTATAGCACACTGTTTTAAACATGTATTACATATAATAATGAAGGTTCAAAGGTTCAAAAGAATTGGAAAGGAAGACATTTTCTGATACCGTTATTGCATAAACAACAAAAATAAATCCAGGCAGCCTGTTATAATGGTAGCCATTAAAGGGTTAACAAGGCTTGATGTCACTTGCATCATACTGGTCAAATATGTGTCTGTGTGTGTGTGCATTTGTGTGTTTACGCATAGGGATGATGCATCTAGACCTGCTGGATGCATCCATTTTTGCTGTTTTGTGAAATGTGAGACTCTGCCAGTCATTTATAGCACACCAGATCACATAAACAAATGCTGTCATCATATTATTCATCTTTCCCTGAAATGATCATTCAGCTGATAAAACAGGAAACACACAACTGTCTGGAAGGTTTTTCTTTTTACTCGACTGCAGGAATGACAGTGAGGACAGAAATTGGATAAAACCAATCTGACATTTCCAACATTTGTTTTTGTGTAACAAGCGTTAAATAACCTCTGGGTGTTAATTATGAAGTGCTTCCTCCGAAAATACCATTTATGTAACCGTGCTCAAATCCATTTTCATGTTGTATTTCTTTTTAGATGAAAGGCAGAGACCCAGCCTGCATCCACAAGAGCATGAGTCACCGGTTTGCTGAAGCTCTGTGAAGAGAATGCAGCAGACACAATCACATCACTTTTGCTGTTTATGAAAATCAAAATGAATTTGGTGGGACCTTTAGCTTATATGAAAAATTCAACATATGCAAAAGACAGAAGACCAGAGAAACTGAGAATTGTAACATGCCTGAATGACAACGAAACTCTTACACATCACCAAAGTCTTTTTGTAAAAACATCACGTACACTAACACAAATGTGAAATTGCTTGATGGGAAGTTGCTTGTTCGGTAGGATTAATGGAATTGTTGTCAGCAAAGCCTTTGCTAGTGACAGTGGATCTGTGATATGAGACTGACCCAGAACAATATGGACCCCAAGGCAAGACTCCCAGACAAAAATACAATTTTAACAGCTTTATTAAAAAACTGACGAGTTAGATGGGCAGCTGCAAAGGAGATCAAACTGTCAGAGCGAGGGCATTAACAGACACATCGACTCCTGGAGCACAAGTTGACTCAAATTTGGAGGGGTCAACAAGTTGCATGTTATTTCTTTCTCTCTCTCTATCTCTCTCTCTCTCTTTCAGTGCGTAAACACATTCAGACTTAAACAAGACGTGGTAAGACAGTTGTGGGGGGGCTTATAAAACAAAAAAACTTTTACTTCACCATACTTGGAAAAAAAACCCCCAAAAAACGTCACGACCATCTGAAGAGGAATTCACTAGCCAATCTGCGTGATATAAGCAGCATCTGCTAGCTAACTTGAGTGTGAGTAGCAGTGCAGACAACACGCATTAAGACAACATGCTCTTTTTTTTCCAAACATGGTGTGGACAGTGTGGTGCAGCTCTTCTGCCGTTGATTTAAACTTTTTGCACTTAATATAAAAAGTGAGGACGTGTGACAGATGTCTGGACAGTCCAGTTTTAGAGCCGTGGGTCCAGACAAAATGCAGACATTTGTTTACCCTACTCATGTTGTCCAGTTAAATTTAACAGAAAACTCTTTGCTAACATTAACCTTTGTTTTGTTGGGGTTAAAATGCTGATGCATGTGTCTTGTCAGTGGACATTGTTACGTTTCAGTGAACCTTAATACAAGTTGTTCATTGCTGGACAGACGTGTGTCCGCGTGTCTGTGTTGTTCCCCAGCTGACAATGGGATGACATCATCACGATACGTCGACTCACCTTCGACTTTATTGAAGGATAAAAAATGAAGTTGTTAATGCCCTAGTCAGAGCAGCAACTAGGGGAACAAGGCAAAATCTCAGTCACGGGACAAAAATATAGTCAGAACCAGAACACAAGCCAAGATCCAAAAAATGTTACCGGAGAAGGGGGGGGGGTCAGATCAGGAGTCCAGTATCCACAGAAGTGCCAATGGGGAGTAATCGGCCTCTTGGTTTGGGGTGGAATCCATGTCCAGTAACAGGTGGCAGATATCAGGCAAACAAGCAGATAAGGGACAAACAACAGACAAATTCCAGAAAACAGAAACAAGGCCAGAACCAGATAAATCAAGATAAGAGATAGAACGCTCATTTGATGCAGGGGTAACAAACAAATTTGTGATTAGACAAAGAAACAGGAGGAACTTAAATAGGGCACTAAATAGGTGAGATACAATGGGATTAATTAATGGGTGGAGACATACCGTGACCAGGAGGAAAGTAGGTAAAAGGTGAAACACAAACCCACATGTCAAAGTAAAAGCCCAGATACTCACAATGACAGAAAAAAAAACAGGAAGACAAACAGACAAATAACAAAACAAGACATATCAACGTCCAGAATGTAACAATCTAATGTGGCTCAAACAGAAATCATGTTTACAGATGAAGAAATATATTAAAGTTGGACTCACATTATGTTAAATAATGTGTATATATTTTATATCGCTACATTATAATGGAATATCTTCAAGTCACGTTTATACTACTATGACGCCACTGACAAAGGGCTATTAAAGTACATGAGATTGTGTATTTCCTTGAATTTGAAGATTGTTGGAAACATTTTATATAATGGAAGAACACAATATCTTCTACTTTTAATTAATTTTCACAACATACTGTACTGTCTTAGGCCAACATTATTATTTTTTTTGTTTTAGTAAAGTTCTAATGAACACATATATGCATTTATCTGTCTCTTTAATTAAGATCCGTTCTGTATACATGTGAAGTATACAGCAGGAAAAATATAAGTTTCAGGGACAAAAACAGCTTTTGGCTACAAAAAATTGTTGTAGTTAGTGTGATCAGCTTTTGCACTTGACGTGTCTTGAGAATTGAGAATGATAATTAAATATGTATGCTCATTTCAGTCCTGCAAATACAAAACTACATGTTGCCTTTTGAACAGCACCATACATATAGGCTTTACAAGACAAGAAGACCGTACACTTTTATTTAATTTTACTTGTTTGTACTGGTACCTGGTCCTTTCTGTGACTCCTCTGTTGTTTTTATATTTTAAAAAAATCTCTTTACCATTTTGAATTTGTATTTTCATCCAATTCATTGATATGTAAGTTACTTTATCTGTGAAGTTTACTTATGTTTTAAAGAACATAATGTCGCCTAGTGCCTATAACACAGTGTTCTCCTCTGTCCTCCTCCTACTCACTGATATCTATTGTTAGCTATGGTTTGTCACAACATTTAATAAAGCAACATTTAGTAGTAATTATATAAGGCTGCACTATATCTTCTCTGAACTTTTGTCACTATCTTACTTTTATCTTGTCTTAGGATACTGATAAAGAGAAGTTGTCTGAGTAGATTCCAGTCCAGAGATTAAGTATTGTCCATTTCCTGCCATGCTGACTTCAGCTTCTTAAAGTATTTCAATCTTTTCTCTTCTATTATTACTGTAACATTACACCAGTAAGGTAAGGTTCCTTTGTGACATAAACACTTGGCTCTGTTTGAAATATACTACAGCATCATGTCGTCTTTTCATGGTCTTAAGCTTTGATATTGCTGTTTTTCTTCTCCTTCCTCCATCTTAAAGTAACAGATGTTGTGTTGTGGGAGGGTGTGAGGGGTGAGGTATTTGCTGTTTGGTTCCTTGTGGAAGACAAAAATAAATAGGCCCCTCCCTCCTCTGTTATCCCACTGGCATTCCTGAGAACAGCCTCTTTCTGCTGTGACACATCAACGAACAGTAGGGATACTTGTAAAGGAGCAGGGGGTGAAAGTGGAGGGTTTAAGAAGTAAACTATATACAAGAGGAGGTGGAGATGTGAGAGAGAGAGAGCCCTGCTCCACTGAGGATGGAGTTGTTGACAGACTATTTATAGGGATCAAACCAAGATCTAGGTAAAACCTGAGCTCACCTAAGGATTCCTAAGGAAACTGCACACACACACACACACACACACACACACACACACACACACACACACACACACACACACACACACACACACACACATATACTATATATATATATATATATATATATATATATATATTTATGCGTGTTACTACTTACACCACTGTTGCCTTCACATCTCACTCTGTCTCCTCTTTCAGCTCTTAGTATTTCTCAAGCTTCTTGTTTTCTTTCTTTCTAATGATGCTCTCACTTCGGTTTGCTACATCTATCACTACCACTGTCTTTTGATGTTTATCGACCAACACTATGTTAGACTGATTGGCCATCTCAATTTGGTCAGTCTGGATCTGAAAGTCCTATGGGATCTTGGCCTGTTCTTCACATTTGCTTTCACTCCGTGTATAGCTCCCCTGCTAGCATCGTAGATCCTGTTGTGATGAGCTAGACTGCTTCAGGGTCTTATCTATACAGCCTACACCTGTGGCCTTGGCTGCTCTGGTGTTCAGGGCATGTTCTTCTGCAGTCTTGAGTAATGCCTCTGTGGTAAATGGCAAATGGATTGCACTTATATAATGCTTTTCCACCTACATGGGGCTCAAAGCGCTTTACATTAGCCTCACATTCACCCACTCACCCACTCACACTCATACACCAGTAGGCAGCTGCTGCCATGCAAGGTTCAGCCAGATCTACTGGGAGCAATTTAGGGTTCAGTGTCTTTCCCAAGGGCACTTCAACATGTGGATAGCCAGAGCCAGGATGCAAACCATCGACCCTTCAGTCATTGGATGACCCACTCTACCAACTGAGTCACAGCCACCCATATCTGTGCTTTCCTTCAGTCCAGTCTTTTCCAGCCACCGGTATTTTTTCTCGAGATCAGCCATTACCTTCATTTTTAAGTGAAGCAGGGGCTTCTTGCCCCTCTGGCTCCTCCTCCTTACTGGGCTTTTGTTTCCTGAGGCATTCATTCAGTAGCTGGTCAGTGAGGGGCTTCTTCTCCATATATTCCTGGAGGCTTAGTGTTTCCTCCTAGACAGTAGCTCTGATGTGTCCTAGACCTTGGCCTCCCTTCTTTTACTTTGTGTACAGCTTCAGTGTGAAAGCCTCCATGCCTGGTAAGATGTTTTCTTGTGTTGATATGAGTGGCTTGTATCTCTCCCAGTGGCCAGGATATTATATTAGTGGGGCATCTGATTATTGATAGGGCATAGGTGCTTATATCCTGGATGTTATTCTTGTCATTCATCTGACTTTTTAGGATCTGCCTCACCCTCGATTATGTATTTGGCGTTGGCTGACCTCTGAGCTGCCTACTCGTGATTACCATTTACCTGTGGGATCCTCTCCTCTTCTAGATCAATCCACTCACATTTTTATAGTTTACGTTATCTAGTTTTCATTTATCTAATGACATCCCAATGTCTTTGTTGTAGATCAAAGTCAGGCATATCAGAGTGTCAATGTTCCGCTCATTCTTTGCGTACAGTTTAATGTTATCCATGTCAAGTAGGTGGTTGATGGTTGTTCCACTTTGTAATCAGTATCTAAAGCCACTTTTTGTGATGATTTGGCTGGGGAACAACAGTGGGGACTGAGTATTTTCTTGATGGATGTTGAATTTGATATGTACCTGCACAACTGGCTTTGACCACTAGAGTCGTGTTCCAAAACCTCATTGAGTTCTGGATAAACTCCATTAGTGTCCTGTTGATAATATACAGCTTTAAGCACTCCATTATCCATGTGCATTTCATTGAGTCATACGTTTTTTTTTTGCACAGGTTAGTGTTCCTGGTCTTACTTGAGTGATTGCTCTGTCAACCAGCATCTACTTGGCTCCTCTGTTGTTGCTGCCAATTAATTTCTGTGCTCTGCTCATGTATTGATCCATGGTTCTACTCATCTTAGCTGCTGTGATGCATGACAGGTGCTTCCATGTTTTGCTGAGGCAGGTTATAGGCAGGTTGGTGTTGTACCATTCTGAGGTTCAATTATTATAAAGACTGTCTAGCCTTTGGTTAGTCACTTTGAGTGGGTCCCCAACATTAGCATCTGGCTCATCTGTGCTGCTATAGAGTACTGTCAGCTTCTTAAGCCAGAAGGTATGAATTATTTTGGGCCCCGGTGCCATTCCTGCTCTTGGATGTCTTCTAGGGGGATGATCACTGGGTCTTGTTCTGGAAGTTGGTTGTGCTCTGTTTGTAGGTCGATTGTTTGGTGTTATGTATGCATGTTGCTTCTTTCTGAGAGTCTCTTTCCAGTAAACAATTTGGTTTGGTTCCCCAACATGTGACGCAGACCTTATTGTCAGGGGCTGGATGGTCATCTGAGCCATTATGACACTAATAATTTGATTATTCTGGGCAATTGTGAGACTATTGTATTCCACAATGACTAATATCTCCCCAAATATTTTGTACTTTACCATGGGTGTTCAGCAGGCATGCATTAAATTAGGTGTTTGGTTACTATTTTGACCCAGACTGAAATAATCAAGCCCTAGAATGATTACATCACGCGAATATCATGTTTCCACATTATTGTCTGCCGTCCTTGGTGACCCTCAGGAATCCAATGATACATTTTACTACTTTATACTCCTACTCCACGACATCTTTGACACATTGTTTTTAAATGATTGGATTTTGCTGACAGCTTTAGTTATGGAGGTGACATGATGGTGCAGTGGTTAGCACTTGTGCCTCATAGCAAGAAGGTCCTTGGTTTGATTCCAACACCAGTCGGTGGGACCTTTCTGTTTGTTTTCATGTTCTCCCCATGTCTGTGTGTGTTCTCTGGCTTCTTCCCACCATCCAAAGCAGGGGTGTCAAACTGCAGTCCTCGAGGGCCGGGGTCCTGCATGTTTTAGATGTTGCCCTCTTCCATTACACCTGGAGGCCATTGCATCATTATCAGTCTGATGAAGACCTGATTATTAACTCTTTAAGTGTCAACGCTGATGCATTCTGAATGGATGATTTTGTTTAAATATTCAGAAAAATTCAACAGTTTTA